>VXBJ01006300.1:1263649-1435786 GCA_013400055.1 Nycticryphes semicollaris | reverse complement strand
GGAGAGGAGAGGAGAGGGAAGAGTGTGAATGAGCATGGGGAAAGCAGAAAAAGCTTAGACAGAAGAGGACGGGAAGCAGAGATTACAAATAGCAGAAGCTTGCTGTAAGGGACCCAGCCATAGAACACTACAGCTAAGATTACTCATCCACAGACATTTGCTTAATTTTCATTCACCCCTTAATTATATAAGACTCTTTCTTTTTTCATGTGACCACTACCTTTCTATCTACCTCAATGGTCAGAAATGTATTTACACAACCTACTATTTCCTAGTTTTCTACGTTCTATATAGGACTTTTTTTAGTATCATTTTTGTATTTACTGCATACTTATGTGATTGGAGCTAGTTAAAATTATTTCCTAGGCCGTTTTTTTTTTATTGTATTTCCACTATATAAAAGTGTGAATGGCCTTATTAGTTTCATTAGTGTAACTTTCCATAATGTTTTGATTAATTCACTTGGAAATTTCTATTATTAGACTCTTCTATTTAATACAGTTTTTAATAAAAGCATAGTGATAAGCTTTAGCCTTTAATAAAATGCACAGCAGTGAGCTTGCCTTAGTGAAATGAAATATTTTAGCTTGAAAGCAAACCACCACCTAGAGAAAGCACCTAAGGAAAACATTTCAGTTATCTTGAATTAAAATTTGAGGGAGTTTTCCTGCCCTGCCGTGTCCCCAGGGCAAAATCTGGGGACTGAGCACCACCCTGGGCCACTTTGGTGAACAACTGATCAATAGGGAATGGCCATCCAGGACACAATTTCCAATTGGACAGCTCATAGGTCATGTGTGTTCTGACTGGCTGGTCAGAAGTTGTGAGTGTTCTGATGTGGCCAGTCAGAAATCATGTGTGATTTCATTGGCCACCAGGCTGTCCCAACTGTGCTGGCTGGGCTGCAAAGCTGTCCCAGAGCTATCCCTCTGCTCTCCTGTAGGCACGGGGCAAAGTGGGACTCAGGTAGCTGCAGACCCAGCCCACTCTGCCAACAGCATTGGCAGGTCACAGCTCTGCTCATGGAGAATTACAGTCCTGCCAAGGTGAGCAGTGATGTGCTTCTGGGTACAGTAAAAGGAGGAACGGTCTTGAGCATCTGGTAAAACCACAGGAAAGGAAAAATGGCATGAAAAGTTTTTGCATTCGATAGCTGGACACCCAAAAGCATTTGGGAGAGCACTGCACTTCTGAGGCGGGAGATGGGAGGAGGAGATTGCTGCTGGTGATACTTTAAAAAGGCCTTCAGCTATAACATTCAACAAAGAGGCTTTTGAGCATGAATTAGAGTCAAAATTTTGCAAGCAGTCACTCTGTAGCGGAAACAACACATCAAGACAGTAGCAGAAACTGAATGATACTATAAGGAAATACGGATCCCGTTACAGTGAATTAGTGACTTCAGTTTTGTTCATGGATATTTCAAATGTGCTTACCAAGAAATACAGTCCAATAAAGGGCAGTGTACTAGGCACTAGTACAAGTGGAATCCATTGCAAGAAATTAAAGGGCCTAGTTCTGTGAGTGGTATAAAAGTAAGAGCAAAGAGTGTTAAACTTCCCAGCACAGCTTGGCTGTAACTTGCTATATGGCCCCTTTGCAGTGTAAAGTTACCACAGAGTTCTGCCCTGTTCAGCCAACCTTTCCAGTTGTCTTCCCCATACTTTGCCAATTCTTCTCCCCTTTCTGCTGTACTTAGGAATCTTACCACTGCCTTCCACATCATTCCCTTGCAATGCTTTGCCTGACCCAGGAAGATTAAAACCTTCCCATACACTGTGCAGTCCCTTCTTTGGAAAGAAGGTCCTTTCGTCTTGCCTTCTGCTACAGGTTTCCACACTGAGGTTGTACCAAGAGGTAGGTACAATGATTTAACAGGAAGATGATAGAGCACAAGCTCTAATACCTGGGACTGGCTATTGTTTAATATTTAGGGTAAACACTAGGGTAGATGTAGGCCATGTTTTTTTGGCCGGCAAGTTTCCATTCCACTTGCAAATGTAGTTTTTATGTTGTATGCATGATTCATAACAGCAGATAAGATGTTGAAAAACCTGAAGAAAGAAATTTTAATGTTGTTAAAAAAAGTGTTTAATTACTATTCTGTTCAAAAAGATTTACTCATGAACATTGTATGCCAATAATTTGTGGCGCAGCACCACCTCTGTTTGGCACCATACTGAAATATGGGGTCAGACTGGGAGAGTAGCTGTGGCCAGGCTTTTCAGTTTGGGGTGTGCCCACTTATGACTGAAGAGCTTCTGGCAAACGTTATGTATTTCACCTTGTCATGGTTTAACACCAGCTGGCAACTAAGGACCCCGCAGCTGCTTGCTCAATCCCCCAAGGTGGGACAGGGGTGAGAATCAGAAGAGTAAAAGTGAGAAAACTCATAGGTTGAGATAAAGGTAGTTTAATAAGTAAAACAAAAGCTGTACATGCAAGCAAAACTAAACAAGGATTTAATTAATTAATTCATTCATTCATTCTTTCACTGTGTCCTATCGGCAGGCAGGTGTTCAGCTATCTCCAGGAAAGCAGGGATCCATCATGTTTAATGGTTACTTAGGAAGACAAACACCATAACTCCAAATGTCCCCCCTTCCCTTTTCTTCCCCCAACTTTATATACTGAGCATGACATCATATTGTATGGAATATCCCTTTGGTCAGTTGGGATCACCTGTCCTGGCTGTGTCTCCTCCCAACTTGTGCATTCTCAGCCTACTCGCTGGCAGGATGGTGTGAGGAGCAGAGTAGGCCTGGACTGCTTAGCAACAACCAAACCCACCAGTGTGCTATCAACACCATGCTCATCCCAAACCCAAAACATCGCACTATACCAACTGCTAGTAAGAAGGTCAGCTCTGTCCCAGCTGAAGCCATGACATAGCTCTTGCCTTCTGCTGCAGCTGCATCCCCATGATCCTGCAGTGCGTACAACATTTGATGGTCTAAACCCAGTGTTGCCTTTGAGCCCTGATCCTGTGTCTAATCTCAACTGCCAACAGATAAGTAAGCAGTCACAGAAGCATGAAGAGAAAGTAGGTAGGCTTTGTCAGATGGAAGTTTTTAAAATAGGTTTTTGTAGTGAGTGAGACAAATGGAGAGAGCAGTAGGTGGGGCAGGCCTGACACGAGGCTAGCTTTAAATGTGCCTTACATGCCCCCCGGACACCTCCCTTCCTGTCCTGCAATGCACTGCCTCGTATTTTATCCCTTCCCCAGGTCTCCAATGCAGGTACATAACCTTTGCTTTCCTCCCGTCCCCACCATGTCTGGCTTTCACCTGCCTGAGGTCAGCGAGATGAATCAGAACAGCCTTCAAGCAATTTTAGCTTCTAGGAGACACTGGCCTGGCACCCAGATTGGGAAGTGCTGAGAGCGCTTTGCTGCTAAGGGACCACAGTGCTAAGTTGATTTGCCCTTTCTTATTTTTAGGGCTGTGTCAATCATGTTGTAGTTCTAGCATTGGGCCTTTGATTTTAGTATCACAACTTAAAATGTTTTGTTAGTAACAGGCAAGTTGAAAACTGCCTGAAAACCATCTAACAATTAATAGCTGTCCAGAAGTTTGCAGACCACTTATGCACACCAAGTAGTAAATTTGAAGTTTTCTATCTTTTTCATAATGGAAAAGAGGGTAAACCTCAACTTCCTCATGCCTGCAGGCAGGAGGGTACTTCCTCAGAGTAATGTGAATAGAGCAAAACTGGAGAAGTCAAAGGAACAGAAAGTGGGCCACTGGGTGACAAAATTAAATCCTACTTGGGAAAAAAAAAATAAGCTAATACATATGGGGAAAATTATCTCAAACATATTATTCACCAGGGAGGCTGTAGAAATAGGTAGGCTGAAAGAGACCTAAGTTTGAGAGCAGACAGTAAATTAGACTTGAGTTTGCAATGTGTCAGCAATGCAGTTTGGGCTGCATAGACAAAGGCACCACATCAGAGAACATGATAATAAATACCCTCTCTCCATCCCTGGTGCAACCACACCTGAAAGTTTCACGGACTTTGAAGTCAGTGGAGCTCTGCCAATGAACACCAGCTGAGTGTCTGCCTGTTGTGTTCAGTTACAGCTGCCTTATTACTAGACAATTATTGACAAATTGGAAGAATCCAGTGGAAAGGAACAAAAATTATGATGGAAGTGGTAAGGCTCACGCACACACACACATATATAAAAATGCTTATCTCTATATAAGGAATGTTCAAATGTTAGGAAAATCCCATTTATTCAAATTCCAGACCGATGGGTGGTTTGACTGTAGCTATGATGCCCTGTAGTATGTAGTCCCTAAGGATGTTTGTGGAATGGTTTGATTGTAGACATTTGCATAAGAACAAAGGTGGGTGAACAAACATGGGTACCCATTGTTAGATACAGGGCCTCTTCCTGGATCCATCCCTCTGCACAATCTGTATTTAAGCACCTCAGCAAGAGACCAGCTTTTTAGATCTGATTATCCCCCACAGTTGCCATGAACTTCAATAGCATGTCCTAAGAGCTTGTCCTCTCTGCATGTCTGACCTCAGATATATAGATGTTAAATATAGATGTATACATCTCAGTGTATATGTCTAGATTTGAATTGCTTAGTGGACAACAGCTGAAGTTGCCATGGAGAACCAAACATTTTCCATTTCGTTATCTAAAGATACACTGACCCTGACAGTTAGTAAAGGCCATTTAATGCAATGTCCCTTGAAAGGAATTCCTCAATATGAAAGTTCCCTGTCATTCTGTCTAAGACTATCCAGGACCTAATCCAGAGCTCTGAAAGTTAGTGAAAATCTTTCCATTGACTTCAAAGTGTTTTGGACCATTCCTAGATAATAGCACAAATTTCATTTCTTTCTGTCTTTCCATTTGGGTTGTCTGAAATTGCACAGTGTGTGATTGAATCCCTATGTCCCTTGCATAGCTTGCATGCCAGCTCCCTTTAACACCTTCTGTGAAGCTTACGATGTTAAATGACATATTCAGTTGCTGTAAGCATCTTCTTTCCAATCTGGACCCCAGCTGCTTGAGGTCTAACAGATTGTTCTTAAAGGACAATATGAAAGCAACAATTAGTGTATCTAAAGAAGTCAGTTTAGCTAAGGACCTCTAAACATATGACTGTGAAATTTATGGAATTAATCTAGTTTTGGACATATAAACCTTAGCAGCAGCCAAGTGATTACAACCTTGCCTATTCATTAACCTTAATAAAAGTAGAGATTTTTTATGCTGCTACTGATCATAACGCACAAGAGTCTCAATGCTGAAATCCCTAAATGGAGAATCTGACCACTTAACCATCAGAGACCCAGATAACCCACATCACACACACAGATGAATGGGAATATGTGACCAATTCTGCAGGGAGTCACAGTCTTTAAGTCCCAGAAAATAACAAAACTTATATAGTATGCATTCAAAAAAAGCTTGTTAAAGACAGATAAACTTCATATGGTGAAAACTCTCGAGTTTCTGTCATGTTCTTTTGCCACCAGATGATGCCAGAGGTTATAACAGAGTATGCCACATATTTACTATTTACTGGATTTACCTCTCTGCTCTCCCTGAGATTGTTTGGTCCCTCCATCATTTGAACGATGCCAGCATCATCCAGCCAGAAATTAGCTACTATTCAGATCCTATTGTTACTTCTGGAACCATGAAATATGCTAGTTTCATTAACATCTGGCATTATTCAAACAAAAACTTACGTTGGAGGAGCTGGTATTATTTATTCCAAATTAACTACATGAGTGTTTCTCGGGGGAATTCAGAGGATTCAGACATATTGGAGCTTCTCTACCCTGTGGACAGTTCTCTCAAAGGCTAAATTCACAGACACTGCTTCTCTCCATCACTGTATGATTCACCTGTGCTGTCAGCCAGGTGACTGGCTGACTTAGAGATTTCTGTTGTATATGAGAGCAGAAAAAGACATCACTAATTAATATTGATGTCTAATGAATGCAAAGAGTAGGCAGTTCCTCTGAAGTGGGATAAATACATAGAAGAGGAAGCAAGTCTACTTGTTGTTGTCATGCTAGCTGACTGGGGAGTGGAAGAAGAACAAAGTTAAGCAAGGCAGAGGAGCCAGTGTATTCCCTGTCGTGGGGGCAAAGTAACAGTATGCCTTACTAATAAAACCTGCACAGAGCCAAATAAGAAACCTGTCATATGTAGAAACACACTCCAAATACCACAATCACCGATGGAGAGGAAATGAGATGATGGGTGAGTGGAATGGGGGAGAGCACATCTGGCAAATCAAACAGTAACTCTCATATCAAAAGGACGCAGATATCGGACTCCACCCTGCATTTTGGAGGCTCTCCTGAAGCTGCTCTGACCATGTTGGACAAGCCTGCTTTTGTGCTTCTGTATCAGCCCCAGACACCTGCAGGCAGGTGGAGCATTAACTGTCACTGATTCACACTACCTTTCTCGAATTAATCCATATCTCCTAGAACAATGCTTAATCCCTCTTGTGAGTCACATTTTCCAACATCTTTGTGACAGTGAGTTCCCAGTTTTATCATCTGGAGTCCTCTCTCAAAGGTCATAGGAATTAAATAATTATGGATTAATCTGACGTGACCTGTGGTGAGCCAGGAACACCTTCCATGATTGAGGGCTTGGAGGTGGCCATCAGACAATCATGTCTAATCTTTTGCAGAACAGAACAGAGGAGAAGGAGACCGACAGCAGTGGAATGCACTTAAGAGAAATAGATACACACATGAAAGAAAAAGGCCTTGATATTTAAAATATTTATGGCCTTAAAAGGCATGAAAACTGATACTAGCCATTAACTAATAGACGTTCTGCCTTTGTGATGCTGCTTACATCCCTAACTAAAACCACATCTCTGCTCTGACTTTGTCTGAAGCCAGGTGCACAGATGATTAAATTTTGGGCCAGCTATAAGGAGAGTGTCTCCATCCTGTCCTCTCCTCTAAGCACACACCATCTGTATGATGCTTATTTATCTCCTTTTGCTGGGCTGACATACTGAGCCCATATTCTTCCAGCAGCAGTTGTCCTCATACTGTCAAGCTGTGCAAATGGAAGGGATCTAGGCCTAAGGGAATAACAGATTCTGGGAGTAGTCTTGTGCTGTATTAAGCCAGTATTAACTGCTCTGCTATAACCTTGATGTTCTTCGTATGTGTTTTCACAAAATAGATTTGGGGCTCTAGCTGTCCACTGTTGCCAGCATGCCTTTTACTTCTGCATTCACTCGATTTAAATGCAGTGTTGCTGTGCACCTTCTCTGTGTGAATCAGAAAAAGGAAGAGGCTGGCTTGGTATCTCAAAGCATATGGATTCCTTGTAATGAGCGCAGGGTAGATTGATTAAAGCATTTATATTTTATTTTCTGAACAGAATTTCTGAGCCCCTCTTCCTGTGTCATAGGCCTGCTTGTAGCAGGAAATTATAAACCCGGGCCCTGCCTCTTTGAGGAAAGGATAGGTGGAGAAAAAGACTTCAAATACATGTATGTTTTCCATAAAAAGATAAGACAGCTACTTTAAGTGTGCTGAACATACCAGAGAATAGACACAGGCTCCATAATTTTTTTTTGGGTTTTTTTTGGTTCTTCCTCTGGTCTAAGCTGTGGAGTCTAACAAGATCAAATATATGCAATACATTTGACCCAACTACATGCAAATCTTATTCAAACCTAGATCCAAAGCTGTCACCCAGGTTTTCCACTCTACCAGATGTTAAGCCTCACAACATGCATTCAAACTTCCATTTAAAAAAGTTCCTTCAAAGCAGGGCAATACTGACTGGCCTTACCCTTCATTCTTTCTTTGTTTCCTCTAAAATGCAAAAAGGAATGTTCTTCCTAATTTTTAACAAGGCTTCAGGAGCTGTTTTCAGTTGAGGATGACAACTTGTTTACATGACTCTGTCTGTAGTTCTCAGAATTAACTCTGGGATGGTGGTCTCAGCCAGCAGAGGGCACAGCCATAAGGACTGAGACCTTGAATGTGTACGCTTTGAGAAGAGCAGGTAGAGAGCAGGGAAATCATTTGATGGACTCCACAGCTAAGAAGGCTAATTGTGGAGATGCAACTTCCCACCACTGCTGTTTGAATGCATGTTGCCAGGAAACAACAGCACCCATTCCCTCACATCACCCACAGCTGGCATCTTATGAGAGTCCCAGATCACCTGGAGCACGCATCTTACGAGACACCTGAAGAGTGCATAAGAGCCTAGAAGGACAAGAATAGGTCTGTGCTCCCTCTACTTTACCAACAAACCATCCCACCATCATCAATTTCCATCTCATAGACTGACTAGAATTTAGAGTGTGTTGGGTCTAGGACAGGCCACACAGGAGGATATATGTAAAAAAATTTCTCTAGGAGAGAAAAAGAAAATATTGACATAGCAGGCAATTGCTTGCCAATATGTGTCAATTACATTCTGTCAAGTGTCTTATGCCATTCTTTAGACGACCTAAATAGCACATCCTGCAGGACATTGTCTCTGATAAAAATAGAAGTCCCAAGTGAAAGAACATCCTGAGAAGTGGATTTCTAAAGGTCAGCTAGCCTTCTGGTGCCTCAGGAGAGTATGGAGATCACAACCTAAGCTTTGCAAGCTTTTCCTAGCCACAAAGTCCTTGCTGTTCTCAGCCATTTAAGAAAGCCTGCAAAGGAGAATAGTAGCTCAAGTAGTTCTACAAACAACAAATATAATAAATAAATACATACTTATCTGCATAGTCTCTATCATTAGCAGGTTAGCAGGCAGATATAGATTTAATGGAAATGTGGAACAGCAGGTCATCGAATGGCTGCTTATGGAAATACCAAGTGCTATATCTAGATAGCTTTTAGTGAGCACTTACAGTAAATAGGGCAAGAAACTTTTTACATGATCAATTCCCATGGACATGTAACAAACACATTCTGTCTTTTCTTTTTTTCATTTAGTAAATGTCAGAGAATTTATACGTGGTGTAAACATGTTAAATGCCCACTCTGCCACATGTAAAATAACGTCCAAACTTTGGACACAGGGAAAAAAAGGGATATTGGTTTTAACTAAAATTTACCCTAGGATATTTCTTGGAGTGCATCCTTAACTCTGCTCTGAGATGACTCTGCTTTTAACTCTTTTCTCCAGCATGGAGCTTTAGGAAAAATCTGGAAGCACTGCAAAGTAATTAAGAGTAATGAGATATAATAATTTTATGGTGACATTATTAGTGGGATGATTTACCATATTTGAGGTTATAATGCTTTCACTGGGGAAGGAATTGGACTTGTTGGAGGAAAAGTAAGCAGGAGAGCAATGCAGTAGCCAACAAGTAAGCAATGTTTCCAACCAACCTCCAAACAGGGCAACAGCCGAATTTCAATCTTCAAAAGCAGCACAGCTGGAAATGACATTGAACAGTTAAAAAGCCCTCAGAGCAGAGGAAGGGATAGAACATAAACATACAGGACTGTCAGCCGGTTCTAACCTGCAAGCAGATAGGTTAAAACCAGTTTACTCTTTAAGTGTTTTACTCTAAAGAAATAATTCTTTTCATCAGAGATGGTACTGCCATTGCTTCTGGACAGAACAGGGCTGGAGGTGCTGGAGGGAATGTAAGCACAGCAAAGAAATTCTGGTGTCCTTCAGACAAACCTGAGGTTACATCTCCCAGACACTGCCCCCACCTGCTCCAAACAGCTCCCTCACACAAATCTTGCCAAGGCTCCAGATCCACATGGAAATGCATTCTGAAAGGCTGGTTTTAAACCTAGTGCCATAGACAGAAGGAATGTCATGCTTGAAATCTGTTCAAATTGAGGGAGAATGCTACACTAGAAATATAAGAATTCCTGTCAGACAACCTCATCTTCAGTTTGGTTGTCTAAGGGAGAACTACTTTTTTCAGTAGGCTGAGAAGACCGATAAGAAATTCATTCCTAGAGCATCTACATTTATTATTTTCTGTACATGGCTGTCTTTGTTAGAGACATTCAATATCAGAAAAAGAAACCAGAATACAAGGATTTTCCCCTTCACTATGCCTCAGCTACCATAATACAGAGTCTTCCCCTGCTACAGTAAAATAAAAGATAAGAGCAGTACCGAAGACCTGAAAAAAAGCTGGAAATTTAATTCACGGACAAATTAGCTGCATTGCATTTAATATTCCCAGTGAGGAAATGAAAAGAAATTTATTCTGTTCCTGCTCTCCACAAATTCACCAGAGGGAATGATATCCCTTAATTAAGGAAGACTGATTGCTTATTTCTTTTTCCCAAGCTTTCGTTTGCCCTAAAATAAAATGATGAGAAATAAATGGTGCATATAAAAAAATCAAAACCACACTGGAAATGCTGCAGTCATTCAAGTTTCTCATTGTAGTAGATACTACAATCTAAAGAGTTCTTTAATAATCTATTAGGAGAGTTGGCCAAATGGAGCAGTTCGTGCCCTGTTTCAACAGAGCAAATCAACTCAACCAAACAAACTAAAACCAAGGAATTCCTCCTGTTCTTTCAGGGCTGATAATTTAACATTGTGGGATAGTAAGAAGGTATATGTACTTGACAGGTTTTGTTGGTTTTCTTTTTTTCATAAACACTATGCTTGAATATGAAGAAGTGAGGAAGGTTTGGATCAAGAAAGAGATGGATGGTAAAGGAGAAGGGACCTCAGGACTGGAACCGCATTGGTGACACCTTGGCATGATCAGATGAAATTGAATGAGAAATGCAGACCGAACCCAGAACTGATCCTAATGTAGGCTTAACAAAGAAATGTGGTTGTGTCTGGACAGCTATAAACTGTTAAAGTATTTGTCATTACTTAAGGAACTATCTGTAAACTAATAATTCTTTCTGTAGCTCTTGTTTATAAAGAATGTTTATCTTTCCATTTATTTATGAATACATAAGAGCATATTTGGAGAGAAGACAGCTCAGTACCTTACTGCATACTTAGACTATGAAGGCACGTAAGTATAAAGGGCTGAATTGCAAGGGGGCCTTTGATAATGTGTAGATAAATAGAAGATGACCCTTGTACTGCTTGTTGCTCCTGGCCCAAGTGTATCTACAGTGCACATCCTTGACTGGTCACTCAAAGGGCTGTCTGTAAGGAAGAGGTACATGAAATCTGCTCTCCCTGTTTTGATCAAGGATCCTTGTAGCCTGGTAGCTTCTTTGCAACAATGACCACAGAAGATGCCTTTAGAAGGGTAAAAAGAAGCAAGGCATTAATGACACTCTCTTAACTGCCAAAGAAATTTAGCTCTAGATATTTCCTGATCCTGATGCTTTTTCTCTATTTTCTCTAATATCCTTTGATGTAATGCACTTACAAACATTTCTCTAGTCTCTCCTTAAACCCATGTAATCTGGCGTTTTATTACTTGTATGATACTCACCTTCCTTTGTCAGTTTTTAGCCAAGTTCCTGATACCTTCCCTTTGTGGTTGCTAGTTCTTGTATTGGAAGAGACAGTCTATTGTAATGCATCGTCACCATTTCATTCAGGCTTTTGCTGAACTCTTTCATGCCCCTTTTCTTTCCCAGGCAGAAAAGTTCCAGTCTACTGAGTCATTCCTCCTACAGAAGTCATTCCATGCTTTTGATAGCTGTTCTTTGAATGTTTTCCAGTTCTGCTATATCTTTTTTTGAGATGGTAGCAACAGAATTGCACACAGATTCAAGTTTGGGGCTAATAGGGGGCTTAAACATGGGCATGATGTTGTTCACTGTTTTGTTCTCTGTTGTTTTCCTAGTAACTCCTGACTACTGATTTGCTTTTTACTTGCTCCTGAGCAGTGAGCTAACATCCTCATGGAGTTATAGCATCACGTTTCATCCCGTAATGGCAATGGTCAACATAAGGTTATCAAATCACATGAGAAATGGCAACTTGTCCTCTTGTGCATTGCTTTGTACTTACCTGCATTGAATTTCACCTCTGAATTTATTCATTCATTACTCAGTCATCCAAAATCCTTCCATCATCCCTCACAGTCTGCTTTCACCCTACATAACTTGAATATCTTCATACCACCAGCTAATGTTGTCACCAGGAAGCTCATGCTCTGCTTCAGGTCATTTATGAGTAAGTTGAACACAGGCCTCAGTGCAGACCCTTGTGAAACTCCTCTGGTGACATCTGTCTGTTCTGAAAATGTTTCTTTCTACTCTCTATTTCCTTTATTTCAATTGCTTCTTTTTCAGGATTTTCACTCTTATATTTGGGGCAGCCTTTGACAAGGGACTTTTCAAGGCAGATTCTTTCTATGGGGCCTTCTTCACCTGTCTGATGCTGATCCTTTAGGACACATCCAAGGAAGTCTCCAGACAGGACTTCTCTTTACACTGGCAATTTTGACGCTTTTGAAGTATATCCTATTTCTTCACATAACAATGAATTATCAAAATGATTTGTCAAGAGCAGAATTTGCCCTCTCACACGTGCATGACCCGATCTCCTGAGCTGACCTGTTCACCTTTCTGGGCTTAAAAAATAATATGAAGCATAAGACCTGTTTTTCCCTGATGCCCCCCAGGACATGTTTTAAAGATTGGCTTCATATACGGCACCTTCCAGTCTTCAGGTCCCAAAGAAGTTTCAAGTGGGAGGTTGTACACTGGGATTAGTAATTTAGTTTCCACCCTTGATTTCCGCTATGTGCCATCTGGCTCCAGCAATTTAATTTTCACTTTGTCTGTCTGAAACATAATCTCATCTACAATTACTTTGATTTCAGACGTATCCTTTGCATTTTCCCCTGTATGAAAACTTGTCCCATTTCTTTCCAGTGAACAGCAATGCAGAATGGCTTCATTGTCTCTGAGTTTTGCCTTATCACTTGCTGGCCATGCAGAGTCCCTGGCATGTTTTTTCCCCCTGACATTTTTGATGAAGGACTTTGCGCCACTTTTGATTTCATTAGCTAGTTCTCTTCAAACTCATTTAGCCTTCCTAATTAGGATTTTGCTTTTAATCTGCCTGACTGCACTATTCATTTCTTTTTATTGGTTTGGATACAATAGGCATCTTTTTGAAAAATGTTTTCTTACTGCTAATAAACTTGCTTACTTGGCTTTTTATGCATGCTGGCCTCCTTTAATCCATTCTCTGGCCTTTCTCAATAGGTCATACGCAGCGGTGTTATGCTTCCAGTCTGGTGTTCTTCAGAAGTTTCCATGCTGCTTGTTAGGATTTCTCTTTGCTGACCTTTCTAGATTCTTTTTAACAAGCCTCCTCACTTCTGTGGAGTATTTCTTGAAGCTGAGGACAATGGCAGAGATGTATTTGGCCTGTGGTGCTCCTGTAGAGATGGTGAAGCTGAGTCCTCTGTGGTCACTGTCACAGAGTGGTGCTTCTACTGCAAGGGCTAGACCCTGATCATCTGCATTTCTCACTGCAAAGCCAAGGACTGTCTTTGCTCTTGTGGGCTCTCTAACCAGCTGCTCCATGGAATAATTGCTGACAGAGCCCCAAAATGTTGTCTCTGTCTCATATCCCAGCAAGAACTTTGTCTGTCTACAGGAGGGCAGTTGATATCTCCTGTTACTACCGTTTTTCCTGCCCACACTGCCTCTCTCATCTCTATCAGCTTAACAAATTCAAGGCACTTTGCTATCCTAGGTCAGTAACATCTGTCATAACTGTATTCTTCCTATTTAGACCTGGAATTTCAAGCTGTACAGACTTTATGTTACTTATTGAGTTGGTGAGCTTGTAAATTTAAATTGATGCTGATTTCTCAATAAGGCTCTGCTTCTGGCACAGTTTGTCTTTACTGTGTACTTTATGTCCTGGGTTTAGTGTCCCATTGATTGTTTTCCTGTGCCCAGGTTTCCAATATATCTGTTGTATCACTGTGTGTATTTTGGATCAGACATTCTTATATTTTAGATTTCAAACATTGTGTAGAAGTGAGTGTGCCACTTGTTTTGCTCTTTTATTGTCACCTTGTATAAAACCCAATATGTTTGTTTCCCTTTCCCTGCTGGATTACTTTCATCTTCTGGATTATGCTTTCCTTCAGGATTCAGAACTTTCCCATTTTTTTACTCATAAGGTTACTCATGCTGACTCTGGTCTTTTCCACACCTGTTAGCTTTCCCCAACTACTTTGTTTTTTCAGCCAGTAAGGGAGTATTTTCATTTCAAAATGACTGTCTAGGGCCTTCATTTTGCTAAGAATGTCTGAGCATGTTTTCAATTTGCTGCAAAATCCAAGCAATATCATGGTAGAAAGTTAGATGTGTTGGATGTTTTCAAATCAGCTGGACTTGATGAAATTCCTTCTAGAATACTGGGAGGATTGTCTGAAGCAATGCCAGAACTATTAGCTGTTATCTTTGAGGAATCATGGAATACGGAGATAAATGGGCTGCCTCTTACTATTTTTTTTAAATAATGAGGGGGCAGGGGAAGCAATCATTAAGCCTCCAAAAGTTAACTACAAAGCGTGTGGCAACCAGTATGGGTTTATCAAGGACAAATCATACCAAACCAATCTAATATGCTTCTGTGATTGGACTTCTGGATAGGGAAGAACAGCAGAAAGAAGTATCTTAACTTTAGTAAGGCTTTGAACGTTGTCTAAGAAGCAAGATAAGGACAAATTAGCTAGGCACAATTTTTAGCAGGTTGGTTGAAAAGTATATTCATAGTAGTTCTTGATAGTTCATGGGTAGTCTGGAAGTATACGTTGACTGAGGTCTCTATTGCTAACTTTTTAATTAATCAAATTGATGATAGAATAGAGAATATATTATATTTCCATATTACTTTGAATTGAGTGTGGTTGCAATTAATTTGGATGACCTTGATTAACTGGAGAAATAGCCTGGAAAAGCTGAAAACTTCATGTGATGCTGCTTCAAGACAGAAAAACCTCTCAGTGAAAGGTTGCTGCAGATCAACGTGCAAACAGGGACATGCTGTCTCAGCTCAGTTGCTTCCCTGCTGTCTTATTTACACTTAGACTCTTAGTTAGAATCTTAGACTTAGTGTCAGCCAGAGGACTATCTGTGAAGTGGATCAACCTTGGGATCATTGGGACCAGGGCAAGCACTTTGACTGCACTCTGTGGCCTCAGGAGAACAGATACTATGCTTTCATAAGAGGTCTCAAGCTGTACTGGGAGTCTAGACATTAATTATAATAGACAAGGCAATTTGCAAAGCATCAGTACAGTTTTACTTTTGCAAAGACATCAATTCTGGGATTTCAGAGTCCTAGGCTTGTCTTAAACACTAATTTAGTCTCAGAGCTAAAAGGAGCCCCTCAGTTGTAATTCTGAGTCCTCATTCTCATTCAGACTGAGAGTTGTGAAAATCTCCTTTATTTTATGCCCTTCCATCACTACGAAATCTCAAGATTGAGGTAGATGTTTCAGAATACAGATTGCTCTTGATACTGTAGTTCAAAGGCCTCCTTTATATCATGCATCATATCAAGTTTTCTCTGCCTCTGTTTCTCTGAGGAGACATCTTGGATGTGTTAAGGTGTCTCTGTTGTGTATTTGGGATGGAGCCTTTTTCTGACTTCTACTTCCTCTCAATATATTTAGCAAAAAGTTAGAGTTCTTTGCTTAGGTGGTTGATCTCTGGTGTTTGAGATTTCTATTGTCCTTAGCTTGATTCTTGTCCTGGTTTTAAAAGAGATGAGATTCCTTCTCTGTCTGGAAGACATGAACAAAAGGGTTTGGCTCCTTTCATTATCTCAGGATGGAATAGCACATCTGAAGAAATGAACAAGGAACATACTGCTGAGTAATGAACACAAAAATACTCTTCTATCATCACAGCTGAATAAACAGAAGTATTGGTATATTCTTTCTGCTTTGTTCCAGATAAGGGCAGGAGAGGACTCAGCTGGAGGATCATGTCCAGTTTCTGGTTCTTTAATTAAGGAAGAATGTGGAACAGCTGGACAGTCAAAGGAGAGAACTGGGGATGACAGAAGTCCAAAAAACATGGTTTGAGAGGAAAGGCCAAAGGAATTTGCATTTGATTTAGAAAAGAGACAATAGAGGGGGTGATTCAGAAACTATCTTTAAATATTTTATAGACCGACATAAAGAGAATGGGAATGAATAATTTTCCATGTCCACTATGGGTCAATAATAGCTTAAATTACGGGAAGAGAGATCCAGGTGAAACACCTGTAAATTTTCCTTGTGTTGAGGGCAGTAAATCAATGAAACTGGTCTTCTTTGGAAGATGTGGAATCTCCATGCGTGAAGATGGGCACAGGTATAGCCGATTCTGATTTCAGGAAGAAAAGACTAGATGGCCTCTCTGGCCTCCTCTCAGCCCTATTTTTGTATTTGGCTTATGGTAGTCATGAAGTGGCAGATAAAGAATTAGTCCTCACTGATTCTCAAATTGTGATCAGATAACAGCATCCCTCCCACTGCAGATGAAATTTGCCAGAACTTTGCCCAGCTATAAAATGGAAGTGAGGCATCAAGTTCACTCTTCATCTCAAGTGGGTGCAGCTCCCAGGTACCTCTTTTTTCCGTTTTTATTCTGCGCTGTGGATTTGAGTGAGCTACTTCTTTCACTTCCAGTACTGTGGTACTTCAAAAAGCAATAAGGAAGAGAAAGACTGGATGTCTACACAAGCCTAGTTAGCTTATTAGGCCATAATAAGGTTATGGACAAAATAATCTGTAGCCAACTCTACATAAGCGTGTATCATGATTAATGTCATATCCAGCTGTCTCTGACTCCCTGTCTCTAAGAGGGACAGCCGCCCATCGAAGTCAAAGGAAAGACTCAAAGCTGAGTCATGGTTGAGCTCCTCAGCTGCTCCACCTTGTGTGAGCTCAGTGTCTTTGGAGGCAGCTTTGGCAGCAGCTAATGGGGATAAAAGGGTGTTCTGGGAAACACTCAGACTGCATCCCTTCTTCCCCAACTCTTTCCTTGTTCACTTCACATGCTTACCCCTATTTTGCATACATAATGCAGGTTGTACTTATGTGTGCAGTTATTTGTTTTACACTAGTCTTAGATTTGTCTGATACAAGCAGCGGTCTGTGTTTTCTTACTGAGAACAGGCAGTCATTGTCCTCCTTCCTTCAACAGTTCCCAGCAATAATTAAATGACCCTGGAACTGCTCTCCGAAATACCTTTTTTTTATGGTTGTATGCTCAGCCTGTGACCCTACTTATGCACTCCCTCTCTGCTACCTCCAGCCCATGACAGCAAGTGAGTCTCTTACACCAAATCTCGATGTGATCTTTCCTCCCTCCCTATTGGCTTGATTCCAGCATTGCTGGTGAAGAAACTTGTCAGAGTCTGTGACTCCAGTATCTTTATGAAGAGGGGTAGAGTGGTGAAAAGACTGCATCAACTGTCTTCAGTGTCACAAAGCGCTCCAGGCTTTCCTCACTTGAAGACATGCAGGGGAACAGACGTCCACAGTAGGACCCAGAAACATGCTCCTGGTTTCTCCAGTTTGGTTTTTTTTTTTTTTTTCCCGGGGGTGGGCAGGTAAGGAGGGGGGTCCAGAGGGAAGGAAGAATGAAGAAAAAATGTAAGGATGAAATAAAACAAAGGTTACCACAAAAATACACATTACTGAGAGACTCCAGAGATGTAGAAGATTCAGACTGATAGATGACAGGATACATTGTGCACTGTCTATGAGCTGCCACCTCCATGTGGTGTGGAAGAGAGGTAGACTCCCCCATGCCAAAGTTGCTGTCAGTTGAAAGGTCCTGCTGTGGCTTGGGTTGGGATGAAATTTGAAATCCAGTCTGTGGTTTAGAAAGTCTACTGTGCATGGTTCTCTTCCCCTTCTAAGAGGACAGAAGGGACACCTGCACCTTGCAAGGGAAGAGGATCATTGTTTTTCTGGCCTGAACTCTCTAGAGTGAAAAGATGAGATTCCATGTACAGGGCCACAGGACATGCGTAAGGCAACTGGGATAGGACTCCATGAGAAATTATTTTCCCAACACGTCCATGAATGTGGATTGCCTTATTTCAGGCAATCTCAGTCCACTGTCTCTTGCAGAGCCCAGGCGAAAAAGAATGGTCCTGAACTGGTGCTATATGTAGTAACAGTCAGCTCTATTTTACAGCCAAGGGCGCAGAGCACAGGGGTCAGGAACAGTGTGCTGATAACCCCAAGAACAGCTCTAAATGCTCACAGACTGGAAGCAGGGAGGATGTGCCGACACAGATTCCTAGCAATTATCTGGCTGGGGACTACAAGCCTCGGCATTTCTTTTCAGACCCAGTCTGCTTTTGCATCCTGTGATTTCACTGTGCCCTGTTGTCAATGGCTTTGCAGATCTTTGCTTGGTGCTCCCCAAGCAGTTGTTAAACCTCATCTCCTTCAGACCCTTTGTCTAATGCTGATGCAGATGTCAAGGTGAGATGCAGCTGCCTCATAGTTAGGTGATGCATTGGCACATTAGGTAAGCCAGAAAGAAAGGCTCAGATATTACATTTTACCACATGTGACTGTACAGGGGAGATGTGAGACTTTATGTGGTTGGACTTCCAGACACACAGCACAGAGCCTTGCCACATGAGCTAATGGCGTCATCTGCTAGCGGGAAACACTTTTCCTTTTTGAGAATCTAATGCTGGGGGTAGATGAGACACATTTTCCCAAAGGGATCTGTAGCTATTTGTTGTTCCACAGAGCAATGCTAAGAATAAATCAAGCTCTCTTATGGGTTTTGGAGACAGAGGTGGTTACAGAAAGAACAGCCAAGTATTTGTCTCCTAGAACTCTTTCTGCCTAGTGTGTCATAGGCTGTCTTCTTTTGCCTCTTCTCCAAATTTGTCCCATTCTCTTGATTCTTCTATCCCCCTGAAGTCCTGTCATCCCAGCATGTCCCTCTCCTTTTTTAGTCCCACCTGCTCTATCTCTGCCTCTTCCCACCCTTCCTGTCCCTAGGTACTGTCCTGCAGTTCCTCTTTTGCATCATTATTTTACTATTTCTTTTCCCCTGCAGGCCTGTTTAGGGCTGAATCCAAGCACAGGTGGCAGGGGGGCAGGAGAGTGGGGAGTAGCCATCTCTCTAACCTCTGCTCAGATTTGGGGCTTTCTGAGTTCCTTTGGCCATGGGCAGAAGCGTGCTCTGCACTAGGCAGGTCTTTAGTAAAGATAACATCTGGAATTCAGACAAGCTCTGCTGAGCATGTGCAAGTACAGAGCAGTGATTTACAACTAGGTCAGCTCTGCGGAGATTTTCATATGGCCAGCAAGTACAGGCTGATGCCCCCAGGGATCAGCCCCTGCTAATTTCAAGCCCCTTCATGAAGCACTGAACTGCAGTGAAACCACTGTAAGACATTTTCAGCATGGGCCAACCACCGTAGTTTTCACTAACCTTATTCTTGGAAGTTGCTGACCAGCTTTCAGTGAAATGTTCCCAAAAAAATTCAGCCCAACACAGAGACCAAGGATGGAAAATTTCAGCCTAGGATGATTAAAATATGACAAAATTAAAAGAAACTGAAAACTGGATCTTATAATTGAAAGTGTTAGGCAATGTTAAATATAAGATTTGTTGCCATCTCCACCTATAATAGAGGGATGGCTACTTAAATATTTAATTTTGGGAAAACTTTCTTGCATGACTGACATGCAAGGAAAAAGCATTTTCCTTCCAAACATGGGGCCTATGCCCAAGAAAGACGTCTGATAAGGAAAAGCAGTGGTGACTGTATGCAGACTGTTATGGGATCTGAGTTATTTACATTGCTTAGCGTTCACCAGATTCTTCATTGAAGTGCTGTAAAGTCACAGACTGAAGACACAACAGGCAGCAGTGAGATAGATGTCAGCTTGACCCATGGCGATTTGCCATCTGTGAAAAGCAAACAAATATAACCAACTGGAGTAATGAGCATCATGATTGTAATAATAACTTGAGCACAGATTTACACAGGTTCTTTGTGTTTGGACTCACGAGCCTTTGACTATGTTAGTATTGAAAAGTAAGCAGCTGCAAAACCCCAGCTGTGCAGATCTGTGCAAAAATCAGGCTTTCTGTGTTGACTGCTTGACACTCTACCTGCCAGGCTGGACCAGATGTGTGAGTATTTTTAATATTATTTTCTTCCAGCAAAGTTTTTAGAGCGTCTTTTTAAGTCTTTATTGTACTCCAGTGAAAGAGCTCCAGAACTTTAAAATTTGTCCACTTTTTTCAAGTAAGTAGCAGGGGCTCTAAATATCATCTTTCTAGCAAATTTTGTTTTCCTTAGAACTTCAGAGCTTCATAGCTAAATCAGAAGTCTATCTAGTATCAGGGAAAATACTACTTATGGGGTAAGAACTCATTGCTACTTTGAATTGAGTCCATTGCTGAAGGGAGACAATATATCTAGATGCAGGGTACAGTCCCTTAAAAACCACAGCACAAAAGCAGAGATTTTTCCTCTCTCCTGATCCAAAATACAGCAGTCACTGTGTATTTCTAATTCATGTAAAATTATGATAACCATGAAACCATAAACTTTATGGTTTGGTGAGTTGGCTGAGATGTGCTTCCCTAAAGTAGGGGACTATTGAGATCAGCATAATGAGAAATATGACAGAAGACCCTGCAGCTAACTTGTAGGCTGAAATGAAGGTCAGGCCAGACCAGATGTAGCTATGTTTATTGCTGTGCTGTGCACCAGAAAATGTTAAGAATAAAATACAGGGAATGAAGATTTCCAAATATATTAGCAGGCACTCTTATGATCTTATCAGTTTTAAGGCCATAGTTCCTGGCAGCCCACCAAGAACTCATTTTTTTTTTTTTTTGGTATTGCTATTACTAACATAGATTGATATATATGACCCAAAGCTGACATCTAGTGGAGGGATAATGAGCACAGGTTTTTCCTTCCCTTTCCAGGGATGCACTCCATTGTGCGCAGATAGAGATGGCACTTTAATCTTCTCTTCAGAAGTGATCTGAAGGCTGTTTGCTGCACTGCTTGTTCCTAGGCAAGAAAGCAAACCAAGGAGCCCATGGGCACGCTTGCTGAATGTACACACCTTGTCCCACTGGTGACACATGTATCTGTAACCAGATGCCAGAAGCTTCACAGTGCTATTGGCAGGTAACAAGCTCTGAAGGCTGAATTTAAAAAAGTTTCAAAATATGATTAGATGATCATTCATGGTAAGAGTTTGGGCAGGGTCTCATGAGTAGATTTAAAGATGGCGTCAGTGACCTAGGATTACTGCTGTCAGAAACTTCAGATCTGCAGTCCTGGATCAGACCCGACTCTTGGACACCAGATCCTGAGGGTGCAACTCTGTTCAGCTTCCAGCACTTCCCCAGTCCTTTGGCTCACTCACTGCCCCAGCTGCAAACTTCTGCCTCACCCTCTACACCTGGTATCATGTTTGTGAGAAAAATACCTCAATTTTTATTTGGTAAAATCAAAGTTTCTAGCTCTCTGGCTTGCATGGACAAATTGAAAACATGAATCCTAAAGGCTTTAAAAAGCCAAAGGACAAATTAAACTGCCTAATGTTTACTTTTCATATCTCACAAATTAAGTCAATATCATAAACCTGTTGGCACCTCAGTCCTGGTTTGTAATACTTAGCAGGGGAAAAAAAGGGAAGCATAGAGAATTCGCACCAGCTCTAAGCACAGGAAAAGGAGAGGACCCATGCTCCTTCTGGGAGATGGCTGGATGGGGAGCCAAAGGAGGGAATCTGCAAGCCCAGTGGAGAGCAAACGGATCATGAAAGCACTCATAGCCCCCTAAAAATGACAGAAGACAAAAGGTTCTTTACTTGGTCATGCATAATAGGAAGCAAAAACCATCTCCCACGTGGTGGTAAAGATTCAAGGCTCTGTAGCTTTGGGCTGTAACAAATCACACTGTCTGTGAATCATCATTTGGTGGAATTCACAGCACATTCAGTAGTAAGTTACCAACAGTTTAGAGATTCAATCAAAATCTCTGAAATGCTGTTGCTTCCCTAAATGAACACACAGCCTTCAGCCACTGCTGAAGGGCTCAGCTCCCATGCTGTGTCCCAAGCAATCATGTTTGCTGACAAGGTGATGCATATTTTTGGAAGGAACTTTTAATCACCTGATAGAAAAACAATGTTAGTGTTATACAAACAGTACAAGGTTCACTGCAGGATTGAGCTTTAATCTCTGGTAGTTGCTTATTGACTCCAGAAAAAAAAAAACAAAACCCAGCAGCTACTCAGTGAAAAGACCTCCTTTACATCCTGTTTGCAGGTGCACTTAAAGGCAAGGATCTCACCTCCTGCAACTCTCCCTGAAACTCAAAGTAAGTATGAACTGAGCTCTCAATTGGGAAACAACGAGTTTTTTTAAATTCCCGTGTATTCTGTCATGAGAGGACTTGGTTTATGTTTTAGTTCTTGCTTTGGCCTTTCTAAGAGTTGGAACAGCAGAAGTCATGACAAGTGGTTTACGGTTTATCACAATGTATAATATATGAAGACTTGGGCTAACAGCAGTGCTTGATGTCTTGAAGGCATAAAGAGAGAGCTTGAGGTAGTTGTCCCTCCTGCTGCCTAATGCTTGTCAGAAGAGACAAAACAACACTAAGGAAATCAGTCACATTTCTTCTTCATCTTCCAATCACTCCCTCCTCTTGGGATCTTTCCTAGCAGAGAACCGTGAGACCTGATTTTCAAGTGCTGACACAGTCAGTGAGATATATCCATGTCTGCAGTTTGACAGGTTGGATCTGTGTACATAACCTGTGTGTTTATCTCTGTCAGAAGCATACAACACTGGACACGTGGGACAGGTTTTGGTGAAGGTTGCAACCCCTGCTAATCTCCTGTGGGAGGCCAATCCTGAAAACTAGGGTATTTACTTCTTCCATTAGAAGAAGTAAATACATTTACATTTTTAGAAAAATTAGACCCAAACCACAACTGGTTTAAAAGTTCATGTTTTCATATACCTTGCAAAATGCCTGTTACAATCAGAGCTGTGGAAGTAATTGCAACAAACGATTTAGCAAATTAATTTTGTCTGTGCTTTGTACGTGTTTCCTCGTGCAAGATGTTCAGTCCCGATCCCAGTGTTGGTCCGGGAGCGATTTCACGTCGCATATGAATAGTTAGCTAAAACATTAATTTGCATAGCTTTTGGTCCTGGCTGGTTCAAAAGCATGTAAGTACAGACATTTGCTAGGCAGCATTTATGTTGGTTTGATTAGACATCTGGGTCACACAACGTCACTTCTGTTCCCTGAAAGATTGAGGGTAGTTCTTAGAATCATGTTTCGCATTGTGGAATTTTCTTTTTGCCAGTGTTTTCTCATAGTTTGTCCAAATTTTGTGTCTTCCTTTTTTAGCATGTATCAGTGCTGCAGGAACAGCAAATGCGCAGAAGATATTTGTTACAAAAGTGAAATGAAGATCTGTAGAAAATGCTTTGTTTTTCTGCAGTGCTGGCCTTGACAGTGGCTTGCACTCAGAGTCTGGACATAGTTTTACAATGCGTTCATGCTGGAGCAGGTTAGATGCAGACTCCATGCTTACTTGCTTCCAGATTTTATGAGATTGAATTTAGTCACTGCGCTCCGTAACTAATTGTTCAGTCAGGGAGCCATCCTAGGGGGCAATCCAACAAATGATGTTTTGGGACAAACTTTGAGGAGAATTACTGGAACAAAAAAACCCAGCTAGTTTTAAGATGGAATTTATGGCAGAATTACACAATTGCTCTGTCTTAAAATAGCAGAGGACCTAAAATGTCCTCTTCAGGCTTCTGTTTAAGACAGAATAAAGAGAGACACAGAGATGCAAGCTTCTTCCTATTCTTACGGCTGCAAGTTTTCCTCATAGAAGGAGAGAGGATGAATGGCAAGATAGACTGGGACAATCTCTCAGCAAATCTTTATAAGACAAATGGGTCCAAGGCTTGCCTTAAGTTAGAACCCCTGGAAGAGAGAATGATGGTTCAGGGATTTAATTTCTTCTCCATGTTATTCTTTTCTTCAAGGTTCCCAGAGCTTCTCTTGGCAATGGCTATGGTGTGTCTTTCAGATTTTGAAGCTTACGCTAAGAAGTATTTACCCAAGATTGCTTGGGATTTTTTTGCAGCTGGAGCAGATGACTGTAGCACTCGAGATGAAAATATCCTGGCATATAAAAGGTAATGTAAGGAGGAAACAAGCAGTGTTGTACTGGAAGATTTTAAACTATGCTTTTGTGCAAGTGTTTGGACTTCACAAGCAAATATTTCTTACACCTTGCCCTTTTAAGGTGGTCCCCAAGCAAAATGCACGTACATGAATGGCATATGCTGTGTGGTCTGATGCTAGCCTAACATGAGACAGATTTTATGAGGTATAAGGGACGTTGGGGGTCCAGGCAAGTGGTAGGGTATGGTATGATATGGTAAGGTATGACAGGAAAAGGGATGAGTGGCTATAATAGAATGAGATGTGATGGGGAGCCTGTGATGACCAGCAGGAAGCCTACGTGTAAGTAGTGTGGGATTTGGGGAACATGCTACAGGTAGCCAGACCAGGCACAATGTACAGTGAGGACAGACTCAGGAATGGTGGAGTGGAAGGCAGAAACCTGGGACTGGGCTGGAAGTAGAAAGAATCTGTGGAATCAACCATGGGAGAACAAGAGAAGGTGTGCTGAAGTGGGAAATGCAGAAATTATGTACTGTGGTCAGTGAGTAGGAGTATGAGATTAATGAAAAGTGGAAGTGGCAGAACTGCTGGCTGAATTGACCTCTAAAAGTGAAAAGAAAGGACAAAATCCTGTTATATGCTGCTTTACTTACTGGCTCAGATTCCTGCATTGCAATAGGTAAGTGAAGACCTGGTTTCCATGAAACTTCAGAAAAAGCCACTGGGCAGCTACCACCCTGAAGAGTTTTTATTGCCTTACAGAATTCGTTTCCGGCCACGTATGCTGCGGGATGTATCCATGATGGACATTAAGACTAAGCTCCTGGGGACTGAAATCAGCTTTCCTGTAGGAATTGCCCCTACTGGCTTCCACCAGCTAGCATGGCCTGATGGAGAGAAAAGCACAGCCAGAGGTACTCTTCTGCTTTGTTGCTCTGTAGCAAAAAGAGGTTTGTGGAAAAAACTCAAGAAACTGTTAGCATAACTTGAATTGTGACTGAGCAAAATCTTCAGGCTTGAAGAGGCAAACTCCTTTCCCACTTTCTGACATCCCTTATTCTGGACAACCCACTTGGGTTTGTTGATATAGAGTGTGTGGGAAGCCCTATAGACAGTGCTGTACTTCTCCAGCTACCACTATTATAAGATCAGCCCTGTGGGGGCTGCTGCAAACCGTAGACAGAGATGGTGGGCACATTTCTGGTGTACACCAAGGACCACACAGGTCCTCAGTGCTGTAGGCACTAGATAGGAAATAAAAGTGGTGCATGGGACTCAACCTGTAAATTCCTTGTTGCGAGTAAGAGCAGTCTCCCTTGCAGAAAAGCATAACCTCTCTTCCCAAATCTTGTGGTGGGTTTGGAGAGCTGACCTTTGTGTGTGTTTCTGTGTACACTGAGTGGATTTGACAGTGTATTCCTTTGAGGCCATAGCCATAAATTTCCTGCTTTTAAAAAACCTCTAGTATCAAAATGAAAGCACCAGCTGGTTAATTGCCTCTCTTTTTTGCTGCTTTCTTAGCCATGATCCTACAACAGTGCAAGGTAAATAAAGCCATTTTTAACCTTGAGGGCATATTTGTCAGTTGGTAGAGTTCTGTGCTTGCCAGATATAAGTAAAACAGGAGTTCAGGTGTTCTCTAAAAACCGTATATAAAAAAAGTTTGTACCTGGTGTCTGGCAGGACTGCTGAAATGACCTTGATTCTGATTATTTTCCAATACCTCCCAAAGCGGCCAAAGCAATGAGCACCTGCTATATTGCCAGCACATACTCCACTTGCACACTGGAGGAGATCTCTGCGGCAGCCCCTGGCGGCCTCCGGTGGTTCCAGCTCTACATCCACCGCAACAGGGCGGTTTCCCAGCAGCTGGTCCAACGGGCGGAGGCCTTGGGTTTCCAGGCCCTTGTCCTCACCGCGGATCTGCCCTACACGGGCAAAAGACGTGATGATGTCCGCAATGGTTTCCGCCTTCCTCCCCACATGAAACTGAAGAACTTGGAAGGAGCCTTTGAGGTTTGTAAAATGAGCCTGTCCTTTCATTCACTGTGCTGGTGTGTACCACATGAGACAAAACCACCGGGTAACTGCTGCTTTGGCAGGGCGTATCTTCTTCCCTTCTGGTTCTGCAGCGTCCTGGCTTGACCTCCTGCCAACCTAGGTTCTGGCTTCAAACTGCCAGTCCAGCTTCCTTAGAGACAGTGATCTGCATCCCCATTGTAATTATTCTTCTCCAAAGACACATGGTTTCCAGAGCTGATGAACATATCTGTTAGCAAGTTCAATGGATCTGTTTTAGAGCAGGGTGAGACCTCAAGGAGCCTTTGTATAACTGTTATAGCTCAGATGAAGTTTCCTTCTGTCCTATGGCTGTAGGGAGATGACCGTTCTGAGTATGGATTGCCACCCAATAGTTTGGATCCTTCAGTCACCTGGAATGATATCCACTGGCTGCGGAGCCTTACCCACCTTCCCATCGTCATCAAAGGCATCTTGACAAAAGAAGATGCAGAGCTGGCAGTGAGACATGGAGTTCAGGGAATTATTGTGTCCAATCATGGTGGAAGACAACTGGATGGAGGACTTGCCACTGTAAGTGGGAAAATGGATGTCCCACGAGTGTTTATTGTAGGCAAACTTGCACTAACCTGGGTATCTCTGTGCTCGTCTTTGTATATATGCTTCTTGTGGACTCGTGTGTGCGTTGCATGGTTGTGGATGTGTGTAGTAGCTTTTAACTGATAAGATGCTTGCCTTGGCAAGCAAAATACTGACGTATTTTCTCAGCTTCTTGGGAGGGTTCTGTAAGCAGCACTGAACCCGCATAACTGCAAATAAACTACTGGGCTACGCTAATAAAAGTTTTCTGCCTACGTCTTCATTAGCTGATGCAGTGCACACGTACTCTTTGCGCACTGCAGCAAAAATAAAATGAAGCTCTGCAACCAAAAATGTACAAATGAGAGTATAATGTATTCTCATTGGTCACATCTGCCAAAGCATGCACAAACAATACAGCTAGATTTAGTGAGAGGTCTGCTTGCGCATTTACAGACACAAAACTAAATGGGAATTTATTGACTTTCATGAGCCAGAAAAAGGATAATTTATCTGGAGAAAAATTCCCTCACTTTTTAATCTGCACAAAGAAATTGTGGGTTGTTTGGACATATGTATATTTCACTGGTTTAATTTGGCTTCTGTCAGTTTTTCAAATTGTTCTTCTTTGACAGTTCTGTATTGCATATATCTTATGAACTTTCTTTTTTCTATTTTCCTCTGTAAAATGCAAATAGGCAGCAGGGAATTGTCTTCTATTGTTTGTTGAGGCTGACAATAATGATTAAAAAAAATATATAAATGCTAAATAACATAATAATGGAAATAACATCCGCATTAAACTGTTCTTGTAACTTAAAAGGTTCTTTACATGCACAGGCAAACCAGTAGATACATAGTTCAGCTCTGCTAATTCTCAGGTACCAAGCCTGGCAGCAGAAGCTATTGTTGCTGCTCCTGCTGAGCTACTCCTGGAAAATTTCAGCCTGAATATTTTCAGTCTGAAATTCTGAAAGAAATTATGACCAATTGGAAAAAACTACTTAGTAATCTTAGCTATAGCTGCTTTACTTAAAAATTAAAACAAACAACAAAAAAAAAAAACCAGATGAAGAGAAGGCAAAAGAGTATAAGAAGCTGTAGAAAAAGGGACCTTTGGGTTTGCTGTGAAGGAGAGTTAATTAGGTCTATTGCAATGTCTTGACACTGGGACCAGAGCCAGCATCTCTGCATGGTACTGCCCTGTACTACCAGCCTGGCAGTGCGCTGTACTCTACAGAAGAGATCTTAGTGAATCAGGAGACTTAGCCTGGAGGAAATGATACGTTGCCTGTACTATACAGCAAATTAAATTCTTTGTAGATGCTTTAGGGGTTTGAGGAGGCTTTTGACAGGTGGTCATCAGGATTAGTTTGAAATATAAGTGTAGGCAAAATGGACAGTAGCAGGGAAAAGCTTAACATCAGCCTTTTTTACGAACATTTGTAGCATTGATCATTGTCTCAAATGAAAATAAGATATTAACAACAATTATTTCCATTGAAATTTATTTTAAAAACCTTTCAGAAAGCAGGTGAAAATGTTACTTTTTCACTTATCAGGAGTGCTAGCAGAGAACATCAGCATAAGGAAAGCACTGGTAAACTGAGTTAACTATCTAGCAAACAGAAAAGGGAGCAGCACTCTATTCTGCAGCTGTCCCATTTCATTTCAAGAAGGTATGCTTCTAAAGCATTGCATCCCTGCCTGTCTCTTTGGAATATCTCTTTCTCTTGGAATCAAAAGTTGACTTCAAGATGAGCTTCAAGAGTGGCTGCTTCTTTGCAGATTGATGCTCTGGTTGAGATTGTGGAAGCTGTACAAGGCAGAGTCGAAGTGTATTTAGATGGTGGAATACGAAAAGGAAGTGACGTATTAAAGGCACTGGCACTAGGAGCAAAATGCGTCTTTATTGGAAGACCAGCTTTATGGGGTCTGGCTTACAAGGTGAGTAAGGAGCTTTGAGTATGTATGTCTACTTCTCATACTCTCCAACACTCTGGTCTTGTTATTTAAAGGTCATAGGGGCAGTTTTCAGCACTGAAGAATCTTACCCTATTTTTTTCACTTTTTTTGCTGAATTTTAAGTGGAAACACCTCAAAATGAATCAAACCCAGACTTTTTCTGTGTAAAAATGTAAAAATACCACTAAATTTTACAATTTCAAATATGACTTTCAAAGCTGACAAAATTGTATTGTGGGACCTGATTTTTTGTCTTTGCAGTTTGGTGCTAAAACACCATAGGACTCAGGATCATCAGTGCTTTGGAAAATGTAAGACGGGCTTATTTGCTACAAAGATGAGTCTGACAATTTTATTTGCTGTCAGCTTACTTGGACAAAATATACAGTTTTAATACGGCAGTTTCATAGTGATGTCATAAATTCTTCAGAAATACATAGAGAACTCTATCCCCCTGGTGTCTGAAACATTTTAGAAAAGACCGAGCACAACCATGTCCTGTAGGTGCCTTAATGTGTCACTACTGTCTGAGTTCCAGCATGGCTGCTTCTATACAACTAGCGTATTCGTGAATTAAGCCTCTGATGCAGAAGGTTAACATAATATAATTAACATTTAATTATACCAGTTGTTTGCTTTGCCAGATTTTTGCTTTTTAGCCTCTGGATTGGAGCTTTCAAGCTTTTCTCTAGAAAAAAAATAAATATTTCTATGGTCTACAAACTTTTCCTATCTTTTGCCAGTGGTGTTATTGGTGTGGATTCCAGTAGCTAGACTTTAAGCAAGAAAACACCTGAATCTTCTGAGAAACTTGGAAGAGGCGGCAGCACTCTTTCTGTTGCCAAGCAAACAGAGAAAAAGGATGTAACATGAAAAGAGTGTTGCTATGAATTGCCTACATTTTTATTCCACAATGCAAACAGAAAGGAGATGGGATTTTTTGAGTTCAACTGTGCTTTGGTATTATATTCCATAAAGTATTCCTAAAGCTGTATGTCAGCCATTACTCTAGCATACAGGAGAGGAAAGGCATGAACAAACACTGACACTGTCTGCATCCAGAGCATTCTTTATTGCGAGAAATAAAAATAAAATTCAAGAGAAAAAAGAAAAATTAATCCAACATTTTAGAGCAAGATCAAAATCATATGTACATTTTATTGGATTTTTGAACTTCTCTGTGTCACTTGCTCAGAGGAAAACACACAGTGCACTATTTTTAAAGATTCAGTCTGGTATCTCAGTAAACAAAAGTTTTTAAAGCTGTACCATATATAAAACTCTCATTACTTCATAAAATACTGTCAACATTGTAAAGCTTGACATTTTAAAACAAGCCCATTGGTTGAGGTTAACTGAAAGCTAAGGAAAAAACCAAACAGCTAGAAAATGTCAGAAGTGAAAAATAGCTTTGTTTTCTTTCCCTGTTCAGATGTATCACAAAAGGAAAAGCATCTGAATTAATCTGTAATGAACTGAGCACATCCATCATATAATTTTAATCATTCATCTGTATGAGAGACTGGAATTGGCACGGAGTTAAGGGACTGTCCCAGCTCTCACAGTGCAAGCATCCCGCACCATTGCTCTGTGCCAGTGCTCCTTTTACCCTGACTGCTTTCTTTGTTGGAGCAGGGCGAAGAAGGTCTTCAAGAGGTTTTGAGAATTTTGCAGGATGAGTTTCGCTTGTCCATGGCCTTAGCTGGTAAGCATTTTTCAGGTTGTTTGTAATTGGTGATACAGAGGTTGCTGCATGTAAGCCCTCTAATCTCAGAAGTGTGATGGATGGGTTACAAAAGGGAATCCATGTGAGCTGTGCTGGTTCTGGTTGCTGTACTTAAGGTGATTCTTTGCTTCCTGGGAAACCACTTGGCACTTCAGGTGCTGTAGCAAGGAGGAAGTAGGTTAAAGTGGTTTTCTGACCCTATTAAAAAGATACAAAACTACTAAGTAGAGTAGAGCTGAGCAAAATTTGGAAATTCTGTTCTGCTGGGTTTTGCGGCATGTGTTTTTCAGCATCTAATGTAATGTTTACTAGGGCAAAATGCAACCAATTTTTTTTGCTTCATCAAAAGTTGGGAAAAAATGGATGCAGAATTTTTCTCTCTGTATTAGAGAATACAGTCTGTTGGTGTAGGTTCTAATCTCTGCATCGTGCATGCTTTGAGACCCTCTGTGTCTCCTCCAAGCTTTTACTCTTGTTCCTCATTCCACGTTTCCCACTTCAGCTCCTACTTGTAGCTGCCTTGTTCGACCCTGCTCACTGAACAGCAAATTTGCACAGCCCAGTGCAAACTCCAGTTTCACACATGAACGGGTACAAAATGCGGACCCAGTGCAGAAGTGTTCAGACATCAGCAAAAGGTCTTATCCCACTTCAAACCATGTTTTAAAGATTTTCATGCTCCAGCAACCATGAATTCAAATGGACAGCATTGCTGACTGGAAGACTGGACCTGAAATCCAGTCGGGCATTTCCTTATAGGCTATTTTTTTTAAATTATTTTTTCAACTAGTAAGGATTCCTGCAAGATTTTTTATTTCAGGAGGCTCTCACACTTCGTTACATGCAAAAGGGCACTGCACTTGGCAAAAATAGCAGCCTGGGACCTTTTCAGCAGGGCTGTGAAATTCCACCCAGATTTGACAAATGAAACGGCAATGCAAATATCCACTTGACACACGGCAATTACTGTGTCTTTTCTGTCCACGTTTCACTTCTGGCTGGATGAGATGCCTTCCTGCTCAGCTTGTAATAAGGATCCTTTCCTTTTTTTTTCTTTTCCATGTTTCTATATCTTCTTGTGCAGAAAGCCCAGAGCCTAACCTCAAGGCTGAAGGTGCCATTGAGGAGTAGGACTCCTGTGAGTGATCTGTTGAAGTACCAGCCCATCCCCACATGGCTCATACAAAACTAGACTGTGACTCAGAGAAGCAGCTGTCCAGGTTTTATCCACAAACCTTTCTCTCTTACCAACATGTTTCATTTCTCTATTTATTTAAGGCTGTGCCAACGTCTCAGAGATTGGCCGACACCTCGTCCAGTTCTCAAAGCTGTGAACAACCTCCTGCAATGTCCAACCGAACAGAGGCAGCTCGCACTGAGGTCCCAACCAGACTTAAGGGAGAAAAAGGAGATGCAAACGTTGAAAGTGCAATAAGTAGTTGATGAGGCCTTCAGGAAACTTCTGAGGAGATTAGGAAAGGCTCCACATTAGCAAAGGCCATTCTCTGCTTTTATTGAGACCTATTAATTCTTTAACACTTTGAGTAATTGTTACTTGCTTAAATACATTTACTTTAAACTGGCTGTTTCGTGACACTGGCTGTGTTGAGCCTTAATCCCAAGCTTTGTTACACTGGGCAGGCAGATATAGAAATCTATGTCCCTTGCTTCTTCTGCTTGGTTGTCCTACCAAGTCTGACTGCAGCTCAAGCTACACGCCTTTCCTGCTCCAGGGCAGTAAGTGTTGTGGATGATATTTCCAACAGCTTGGGCTTTCCTGGATGCATTCACAGCAGATACAGAAGCAAGATGCATCAGCAAACAGACACCCCAGCTACCCTTTGGAGCTGGGGACAGTTCTTGCTCACTGCCCCTAAATGCAGAGCAAGGAAATCACTAGTAACCAAAGCAGCACCCTGTGCTCCCTGCCTAGAAAGCCACTTCCTTCACTACATATTTAACTTGCACCTACACATGCTCAGAGCACAGCACAAGTTTGTGGCAGTGCTTCAAAAACTCACCTGGTGACCTGGTCTCTGCCCACAGATCAGCACAGGTGTGCCTGCGGTCAGCATGGAGCAGCACAAACCCTTGCTCTCCAAGGCAACAGAAATGTGTGCTCAATCCTTCCTGAGGATCTTCCTGTTTCCTGCTAAGACGTGGGGCTTGCCTCTCCATGATGAAGCACACCCTTGACCACACCACCCACCTGTCATCAGCCGCTGGTGATGGGTCCGTAGTAAGAGCTATGAGCTAGCTTTTCCTTCCTTCCTTCCTTCCTTCCTTCCTTCCTTCCTTTCCTTCCTTCCTTCCTTCCTTCCTTCCTTCCTTCCTTCCTTCCTTCCTTCCTTCCTTCCTTCCTCTCTCCCTTTCTTTCTTCCTCATTCCATCTCCCTGCATCATCTCTGTTCCAAACCAGTCCCCCTTCCCCATTATTTTTTCTTTAGAAAAATTTCAGTCCTCATCTAGGCTATAATTTATGTCTATTGCTGACTAACATGAGCCTCCTGGTGTCACGGACCATTGGTGGGAAATGCTAGAACTACCATCTTGCTACCCAGAGCGGAAGACTGGTGCTGCCCAGAGCTGAGGGTGCAACTAGGGAGCAGAGATTAGGCAGGGTGGGGGCATATAAGGTCCTGCAGGCAGGGCAAATGTATGTTGATGTTCTGTTATTTGGAGCTGATATCCCTTGGGGTTTGCCTGCGTCAATAGACTGCAGCATGAGTACTTACTCTGAACTATTCTCCCTAGTAGGAGTTTAACAATACTTAGTTTTTAATCTTTATAGAATGCTGTTCAACTAAAGGTGTAAACAGAGTTCATCTATTTAAATAAGGCTAGCTAAACAAGGACTTTACACCCATGAAAACTGCTTATGTGCATGTTCTTCAAAAACACAACATGATTTTAAAAAATATCTAATAAGACACTCAACCTCATTTCCTTATAAATAACTTTTAAGGTCAGATTCACTGGCGCAGCCACTGCTTTTATGGCACTTTAGGGCAGCACAAAATGGCTGAGGGATGCTGGGCAGCAATGGGATGCCAAATTTCATTTTGTGCCAAAGAAGTTCCAACTTGCTGAGCATTTCCCAGTCTTCTCATGCACACAAGTCTCCCTTTCTTGTACACTCACAGCTCTTTTCTTCTTTCTCCTTTCTGCTAATCCCTTGCTTCTGCAAAAATGGGAAGCATTGCGTCATGCAAAGCAGGGCTGAGCTGGAGCGAAGACACCCAAATCCAGAACTTCTGTCTTTGGCTGGCTCCTCACCCTGCAGGATCCAAAAAAGCAGATATGGTCTCCCCCTGTCCTGTTCTTTGACACAAATATAAGTACTAGAGGTAGTTTGACTGTGCCTCCTCTGAGCAGCTCGTATCCTCTTGCATAAATTAATTAGGCTCAGGAAGCCAGGTATTCTTCTGCCTGGATGTAGTGCCTTGAATAACTGGCAGAAGGCAACCTTGGATGGGGGGCTCCTGGAAACCACACTGCTTTGGGCACCAGGCATGGCCATCCCTAAGTGGGGCCTCTGTCTTTCCCCCGTGGAGCTCTGGCACTGTTCAGTAAAAGCACCAAGAAGGGGATGCAGGCAGAGTGATGCTTTGTAGGCTAGTGATTGAGATTATCATGTGTATGAGGGCAAAGTGTGAGGTCATTACTTCACTCAATAATTACTTGTAGGAAAATGCTATAGGAGTTACTGCTGTGTGGGGCCACGTGGTAACCTAACCCTGGTTTGGTGGATCTGGAGTACTATGTGGCCAAATTTCAACTAGAAAGCGCTGGCTCTCCTTCCATGAAACCACCAAGGCTCTCTCTTGACAGAGAAGAGGTGCTGCTTTTTCTGAGAAGGTGTGTGCTCCCCCAGTTCCCACTGAGTACGTTGCCCACTGACTCCAGGTGTACAGGGGAAAGGAGGGGCAGCAGCAACACCTCCTTTGCATGTATTTTAGAAGAACTAAATGATGTCCATTAGGTCCTAAACTCACTAGAAGAGAGGTTTCCAGCATATGCAAATGGCAATGTCTGAAGGTGCCTGCTGGCAGACCTGAGTCATCTGGCTAAGCTCTAGAGAGGAGCAGGATTTCCAGTGTACCTCCCAGCAACTTTCCCACTGAGCATTTGGTTTTTTGTTGTATCTGGTTTTGGATGCTATAGAAGACCTAGACTTCCTAAAGCTTTAGGAGCTGTGTGAGAGGTAAGAGGGAAAAAAAAAAGTCACAAAAAAATGAGTCATTGCCAGTGACTAGATCGAGGCAGTGAAGCATTTTCATGAGTCAGGACATTAGCGCTTTTCCATGGAGCATCCAGCTGCAGGCAGTGAGAGGGAGCAGGTGCCTGAATGCACCTGTGCATGAGTGGTGCCTGAATGTCTTCTGGAACTGATGCTGTGAAACAGGAAAGTAGTTGCTGAGAGACTGAGACAGCTGTACTGAAAAATCATCCATTTCTCACCTGCATTTCACTTCAATATTTTTCACTTGCAGTCAGACTCTCGCAGTGTTCCATGGCTGGCATGGCTGGCCTGCTCATGTCCCTCCTCACAAAAGTCTGTGCCCCTTGGAGCAGAGGTACTGCTCAGGGCTGCTCTGCTGAAGCAGAAAAACCTTTTTCCAGAGTCTCAGCTTTCATTTAAAGCCAGCAAAAAAGTTTGCTGGAAAGAATGTGATTGTTAAAATTGCGAAGGAAACCTTTTGAGAAGGAAAGCCATCTTGAGAAACACAGAGACGTCTGCTGGAGCTGAAACAATCATAATGGCAATTGTCTGCAGAGTTGAGCTGGCTTGTGGTGGCTTCATTAACACCATTGTTGAGTACCATGAGAGTGAAATCTGTTTTGAAGGAAAGGCAATGCCACGTCATGAAAATAAGTACAATGATTCAGTTTCTGATTTGGGAAGAAAGAGCTTGTAACTCACCTTGTCTGTTTTTCCCATGGCACTGAAGCTGGGGGATGGAGGATAGGAAGGCAAGTGGAGCTGAAGGACATGTGAACCCTACTAATAGCAGCCAAACAAATTGCAGCCTTTGATCAAGCTGTTCTATAGGTTTTTTGTATAAGATAGCATAAACATCTTAAAACATAAATGTTTTCAGAGGCCACTAATTTGCAACCTCTGTCACCTGGATGTCTACTGCAGTGCATCTGGAGCTGTATTTGAAGAGGCATGGAGCGCTTGCAAGTGAAATGAAGGTCAGTAGGAGTCCAGGACTGCAGGCATTTGGAAAAAGCAGCATCACAGAGCTGAAATATCTTGTTCTCCAGTCCTGTCTCTTGCTGTTGGCCCTTTACAGCCATACATTTTTTTTGTCTGAATTTTCAAACTATGCAATGATACAGAATATCTTTCTAGCCCTTTCTCCCCTGTTAGATCGGCAGGTATTCCAAAATTTAGGCAATGCTTGTACACTTGGCTAGTTCTACGTGCCTCCAGGGAGTAAGGGGAAGGGAAGATTCTGCCGGTCAGGTTTCTGTGAGCATCATGTCACAGGAATCAGTACCAAAAGGGAACTGCTACAGAATCGGGCATCTGCATCCTGGGGGCAAATGATAAAGCTACTCATCACCTGAGGCTTCAAGGGCAAGCTGCTGCCCATGGCAGAGCACATGTATCCTGTCTCCATATCCTGCACCTCTGTGAGCTGGCTCTTTGCTCCAGGACACTCTGGAGCAAAGAGCCAGCTCACAGAGGTGCAGACCCCCTTTCACAGCCTGCTTGGCCACTGGCAGATGCCCTGATGCCTACTTCCCTGGTGTGCACGGGAGGAGTGACAATATCAAGAAACGACCTTCTGCAGAAGCCCTACTTTAAATCAGCCTTAAGGAGGCAAAAGAGCAAAGCTAGCCCTGTTAGCTCACTCTGTTTAGACCTGAATTTCTTGCAGAGATAACAGTGTCTGCAGCGATCTTCCATAGGCCTTCACATGGAGGCCTTCCTCTCTGTTCCAGTAATAATAAACCTTGCCAATAGACTGACAGCTTGGCAGATAAGACTGAGGAATACCACTACAGTTTGATGGACTTCAAGGATGTACTGGAAGAGACTGAGACAACTGAGTGTGTTCAGTCCTGAGAAGTCTAAAGGGAGGAGGAGGGTAATCTTATTGCTATCTTTTCTACTTGGTTGGAGGGAACGGAGAGGATGCAGCCCGACTTCTTGGATATGCACAATAAAAGGGTGAAAGGCAATGGGCACAAGTGGCAATGAGGAAAGTTCCAGCTGGAGATTAGTGGGGAAAAAATCACCAGGAGGGTGATCAGACACTGCAAACAGAGGATTTGCAAAATCTCCATCCTTAGATATGGAGACAGGATACAGTCCTGAGCAACCTTGTCTAGTCCAATGGTGCTTTGAGAAGAGGTTGGTCAGGGACCTCTAGAGGCTTCTTTAGATCTAAATTGTTGAGGTACATCACAAAATCATAATATAAGAGTCACACATCAGATCTGTACCCTGCTGTACTGGTGCCTTGCTGTCATCAGCCACCATGGAGCTGCAGAGGCAGCACCTAGGCTTTAGAAAGCATTTTCTGAGGGAAAAAGAAAGCTATTTGGTGAGTGAGCTTAAAACAGGAGCTCACAGGGTTTGAACAGGCTGTCTGTCTATTGAACAAGCCCAGCCTACAACTTTTCCAAGACAACTCTTTCCAAGTTTTTTACAATCTGGATTAAGCTTGTGCTAATGAGTAGCAAAGTCTCATGCCACCTTGCCTACATTCTGTCCTGCTTTCTGTATTTGATTGTTGTGACTATCTCCAATGCAAATTCAAGCAAGGCCAAATCTTTCAAAAGAACTGTGCCCAAAGAGACTGTAAACATGGGGGTTAAGGAGTAATCAAACCCTGCTGCCTCCCGACATCCCTGGAGGATGTAGCAGGGACAGGGAATCAGACTATTTACAAGGGTAGTTTATCTACAAAATGGATCAAAATATAAACATTTTCCTTTGGCATATGGTGCAAATTTATACGGCCTGTAAATATATAATTTACTCATCAGTTTCAGTTGAGGAAACACAGTTCTGCTATGCTACAAGGAAAACGAAACTAAACGTTTGTTTCTAGTTAATTGCCTTACCGGTACTGTCTAATATAGCAAAGAATATTACAACTAAGTCTTTCTGATCGTGAAGATCATGAAATGAAAGTTTACAATCACTTTCTCCCTTCTACCAAAAGAATTTTGGTACTACTGAAATAGGAGATTGTTTGTCAGGTTTGAATACACAAAAACATTGAGGCCTCTTAAGGTAGTTATCTTCATACTGTGCTCTAAGTGTCTAAAAACTGTTCTCCACTGTAAGAAGTTGTATTTATTCAGAGTTTGATTCAGCACAGCTCTCCAAAAGTTAATTATTTAAGATTTGTTGCCCCTTCTCAATGTGTAACCAGAAGAGAGAGGAAAATGTTTCAAGGAGGGAACAGTGCCTCCCACCCTGAAGAGGAGAAGCCTCCCAAGAGTAAATCTACATTCTCTTTCCCAGAGCTGCCAGCACAGGCATTTTGAGCTTATGGGCACATGATGGTAAGAAACACATGTTTTTCACATGAGAAGCACAAGATTTTTTTATTGCTTTTTGGTCACAATTGCTCTATGTTTAGACAGCAAAAGGTCCTGTTTAATAATGAGCATGCCTTTGCTTTTCCCTGCTTTAGCTCCCATCAACCTGGATAGCAGGTCAGACTCCAGAAATCCCTTTCCTAAACCAGATTTCTTTTCTGGACAAAAGGATCTGTCCTTCTTTCTTAATCCTGCATAGCTTCTATTGCCTGATTGCATAACTAAACAGCATTACCCTCTGTAAAAGCATAGTATTTTATCCTACTTAAACCTTCTGTGGTTTGCAATGTTATTGCATTTATTTGATCCCGTACTATGATACTGTTTGTTCTCAATGTCACTGGGAATTTTCCCTTCTCTGCTTCTCTCGTGCTGCCTTTTCTTCTCAAACCCTTTTTCACATTGTGACAAGGCTGAGAAAACGTGTTAACATCAGCCAGCCATTGCCCTAAAGTATCTCTGTCGCAGTAACCACCAATAAAGCCACAAGATCAACATTATTCCTGGACCATCGGACTAGGGACACAGATGTGATGGGACATAGTGGATTGCACGTGTACTAAGCTATGCACTGAGTCCATGTATAGCAATTCACCAACACAAGCCAAAATTTGCAAGCTCTGATTTTCTGAAATTATACTCTTAGACATGCAACCCATCCTGCCATCCACCTCTGTGTACAACAGCAAAATATCATGAAGGCCTTATTTTACAATAAACTCAAGGGGGAGAAGAAAAAAATGGCTATGACATTCTGCCACAGAATGGAGAGTTGGCAAACTTTTTAGAGGTTGCTTAATTACGTTTTAGTCTGCAAATCCCAGACCAGTGCAACAGCTCTTTATTTCTTCAAGTTGTTCCTGTTGGTCAAGGGTTTAGTGGGCTCTGGCCTTGTTGCTCATTGACACCGTTCTGGGCCGCACAACCTGTTCCAGCATGTGCCTCTGTGTCCTTCTGAGAACAGAAGAGCCAGCCTCGTTAGCAGCACAGAGGAGCTGTTGTGCCACCCAGCAACCCCATACAGCAGTTTCCAGAAGAAAGAGCAGGTGAAAAATTTGTCTCTAGGTGAGATCACAGGAAGCACTAGCAGGTTTGTGCTTGAACTGAGCAAACTGCTGCTGTCTGATTCCTGACATCCACAAGTGGTGGTTCAAATGAAGGCCGCTATGTAGCAATGTAGAAAATTCCCTCAAACTATGCCAATCATTTGGCCCAGTAGTAGCTTAGAGGACAAAAGCATGGCAGCAATAAATCTCCCTACAGTCAGTCCCCTGTGCAGCACACATATTCTCATATAAAGCACTACCCGTGCTTAACTCGGCGTAGGGAAGTGTCTTCTATCCTAAGAGGCTATGTTGTATTGTCTTTTTTTAATAATGCCTCTCCAAAGCATTTTATTTCCCTTTTAAAAGTAAAAAGGAATGACTGTTTCAGAGAACGCTGGTTGCAGCAGCAGGCTGTGGTCAGTTATTTTTCCTTGCAAAAACGCATGCACTGCACAAAATTGATTTGCAGCAGCTTCCGATAAGAACATACAATGTCAAGGTCCTGTCTGACAGAAGCCAAGGAACGAAGTACTGATAACAATTTTTTTAAAGCTTTGTTGGGGTAAGGGAAGGATTTTCAAGGATGCTGTGACTGAAACAGTTGCCAAAACTTCCTCATCTGTTTCAGCTGGAAACTCTTTGCTCCTCCAACAGAAAGGGTTTTGCTTTCCTGCTGTCACTTGCAGGCCCAGTTTTGCTCTAAAAAAGTAACAGTGTGGGGGTGCTGCTTCTCCTATAGCTTTTCTCCTGGGCTGTATTTAATGACTAAACAAAATTTATGACCACAGAATAAAAAAGGGAGTTCAGCAGTTAGTCGCACGAATGCAAGTAAAGCATTTTTAGAGATTCATTCCAACTGTCCCTGAAATCAGTCACCCCCTTTCCAGTGACAGCTGTGTTGCTGGGCTTCTTTGTAACATCCTGCTTGCTTAAGGCAAGTCTGCCTGCTGATCCTTGCTTGGGAGAGAAATACAGCTCTAGTCAGTGTGCCCTGACCGTGCAGGTACTATGAGCTAATGCCTAAGCCCTGTCCTGGTCTCACACCGGAAAAGAGTTTTGCCCAAACTGGAGTGAAACCCTAGGGGGAAATACCTGGGCATTTTCCTTGTATTTTGGGGATATATAAAGTAATGACTTCACTGCAAAGGCACAAACAGACAGATACACCCTTATTTTAACTAGGTACTCTCACACTAGACATTTCAGAAGTGAATCTGTTTCTCCAGCAGTGTTAATTTAACCAGTCTGCACATTAGACCATTTCATCACTTCAAATGCCTCGAGGATACTGAACAAATACAAAATCCCAGAAGTTATTTTTCAGCCTCACACAGAGTGAGAAGCCCATGCTATAATGGGGAGCCCAGCATTCAAGCAAACTGTAGCAGTAGAGTCTGCCTCTCAAACAGTTATCAACAACTACTGCTGCTATTTCAATTTAATTTTAATGCTCTCTCCCTTCATAAAGCAAGTGCAGCTGCAGGGAATTATCAGTATGAGGGATTACACTCTGCAGATTTATGTGTGTAGGACCACATCTAGGCAGGCGCTCAGACCTTGCCACGTCCAGAGCCTTCCTCTTCAAGAAGGGAGGGAGGGTGGGAGCACCCCATTCGTTTGCAGCAAATGAGGCACGCGAGAGGGAGGGAAAGCAAAATGACCGAGGTGGTGCTCTGTGGTATATAAATACAGGCAAATCTACCCCCCGGGCTTTTGAGTGCTAGAGAGGTGGAACCAAGGATTGGGGCAGACTTTTGTGGGGTTTGTTTGGCATTGAAGCTGATTCTAAGCATTTTCAGATTTCTTAATTTCTTTAGTTTGTACTAGTTTGAAAATAGTCTTTTTCTTCGCATGGAAAAACGTGTAGGCTACTTCTGAAAAGGAATAGCTAGTAAAAGTAAGACATGCTTTAAAAATTGTTTAATGTAGGGCTTTGAGTTTGTTTTCCAGTAGTCTCTCTTTCTGTGATAACCTTTCATTTGTAAAAACTCCAGAGGCTGATGTCGTACATTCATTTCCTCAGGCAGGAGGCGAACCAGCTGGTCTAAGCTCAAGAGATAGCCCGTTCTCCACCGAAGAGCAGCCCAGAGCAATGTCCCTGGCTGGGGTGAGCTGCCTGGTGACAGGAGCAGGAGGGTTTCTTGGCCAGAGGATTGTCCGCTTGCTGTTGGAGGAAGAGGAGCCGCTGGCTGAAATCCGACTGCTGGACAAAGCCTTTAGCAATGAGGCACTTGAGAGATTTGGAAGTAAGTACCATTTTGTAAGGACGATGTGCTGTGGATATTTTTTTTACTGTTGTCTTAGGTGGATAGCACAGAGGTCTTCACCTCCCACCCAAACCCAGATTTGCAGATAGAGGTTTTATTTCAAGGAACTCTTGATTTATCCCTCCTTCACCCTCCAGCACAGAAATCAGATGTAAAATGTAAGAGCAAGAGTTTTCTTTGCCAGGCCTGAGACTTCTCTAGATCTGGAGAGACACCGATGTACTGTTGATGCAGTAAAGATGTTGCCTTTAACCTGACTTCTATTACATTAAAACGCACAGAGTAAATTAATGCAAAAATCTCACACTACTGCTGAGGGGAATGGAAATGCAAGCAATGCTATACTTGGGGGTGGTGGGAGGGAGGGTGGGCAATGGAACCCATGACATACTGCTCTGGGCTCTGATGTGCTAGACTAGAAGGCAATGGCAAAGTGGTGGGCATAAGTGCTAACGGTTTCCTTCAACCCGTGATTAGTTTGTTTACTAGTGATCTGCTGACTGAGAATTGTGATGAGGTATCTTAAAATCTTGCTTTTTTTTTTTATCAAACCCTTTTGTGCTATGCACAGAATAGACAAGACCTGTTTGCAAAGGGCAAGTTAGGACTCTAGCTTCTTGAATGGACTGGAGGCAGCACAAATGAGGGATATCCCCAGTGTCAGAAACGACCTGTGGCAGGGAAAGCAGCTCAGAGTATTAGATTTTAAATGTCCCCTTTCCTGGGATCCTGAGCACATCTATAAAAAGGCATGTAGGAATGTAAGTTCAATCACGTTTTTAAGTGTCTACATCACAGACATTTACTTGAGGATGCTTTGCTCTATCACATCTCAACCTCAGGGTTATTGTTCCTCTCTACAGGCAACTGTATGGGAATTCTCATGGAATATCCCCATACAATTTGCTAAAGACCCACAATGTTTCTAGGTGTTTAACTGTCATCAGAGGAGACTAACAGTGCACCATAAACCTCATTCAGCATTTCACTGAGGATTTGTTAGATGACCTTGGGCCCTTCCTGCTCTGATTTCCAGGCAGTTCCCACAGTAACAGAACATGCAGCTGCAGTAGAGGCTGAAGCTCTTAACAGCAGCAGGAGCATGTGCGGTTTAGCACCGATGCAGCAGGAGCAACTGAAGCATCTGTGCTGCTTCAGACCAGGAGAGCTTTTGGGGGATAATGGAGCTTCATGGGGAGTACAAATGACTGTGTGAGCACAATCTTAATTGGGTGCAGTAAAGATTTCACTGTTCCTTTTTTGTTAATAGGAAAGCTCTGTGCCCTTTTTCCTTATCCTCCCTCCTTCTTCCACTGAACACTGCACAGACACTCCCTCTCCATTTCTTGCAACATCCCTGCCACCTCTCTGACCAGCACCTATCTGACCATATGACCAGGAGGAAGGAACAAATCATTTTTCAGAGGGTTTTTTCCCCCAGAAACAGGTAGTAGGAAGAGCAGGTTGGCATTTCATATGTGCTTGAATGGCCTTAAGCCCCTGCACTCTGGCAGTTCCTCTGTCTGTAGCAGCCTCTGTAACTACACTTCTCCAAGTGTCCTGCCAGTGCTTGTGCTCGGGACTACCGGAAATATTTTCCTACCATTGCCTTTCCAGCTCTTCTCTAGCACAGTGATTTCTATTCCAAATGCAGGTCTGCTGCAAAAACTAGGGGGCTGGAGCCCTCTTACCTGCATTATTTTTACTGCAGGGACTTTTACTTGCTGGCATCTGTCACTTGGATATCTTGAATAGTCAGGAGCAGCACTGAGTGGTTTTCTTGGGTAAGAGAGGTGATCGTGAGCACCTTTTACTTGCAATATCTTTGCAGTGTCAGGGCTGTGGGTAGTAAGACACAAGAGTATGTTCAAGTTACAGCTCTTTGTGCCAGGAGACATTCAGGGACACTTCTTTCTTGTGCAAGCCAGTTTCCTGCTGGGAACTTGACCATTGCACTCAAGCTGCAAAAAAACCCAGTGCCACTTGTGGTGTTCCACAGCCTAGGGAGTCCAGGATGATCCAATCAATGTCAAGTGCTGTGAATTGGAGTCTACCCAGTTACACTGTGTGGTCGAGAATGAACGTCACATTGAACATGCTAGATTGGTGCCTTGGGTTTCCTACATCCCATCTCGATTTCAATTTTATCTTGCTGCCTTTCCTGTGCTTCCACTTAAATGACTCCTTTTTTTTGCTCACTTTTGCACTAGCACTTCTGGAAAAGCTGGAAACTCCCAGGTTGTTCTGAAGAGGATTTCTCACTATTTCAAATCCTTGACTCGCCTCTCTCTCATCCCTCTCCCCCTGAACCCTCATTTCATGTCTTTCTTCAGAGACAGACTTTTATAGATTGTGTGATGCTTGTGACATTGAGTGGTTCTGCACTGCTAACCCAGTATTGCTCCAAAGTAGAAGGAAAGTAAGAGAGTGGAGAGGAATGATTGTTTACCCAGGACTTTCGCGGAGGGAAAGTGCCTGCTCTGAGAAGCTTCCTCTTGGCTTTTTGCAGACATTCACTTGCTTTTGTGACTGCATTCAAAACAGAAGGGCAGAATAGCAACAGAACATCCCAGCAGTTGAAATGGGAACAGAGTAAACATTGCACGTTCCCTAAGTAAAGAAGCAAACAAATTGCTTTACCCTTTACCAATGAAAAAATGAGGTGCGTTTTTAAATTTTGTTCTATGAATACACAAAGTAGACCATTTTAAAAAAACCCTCCAGTTAACCAGGGAAGTGGAGTTCTCTCATGAGGAGCACCTTTTCCCGCCATCCACCCCACAGCCTTTAGGACCTCTATAAAAGTGCACTAAGTAATTCAATCCACTAAAGTCTTACAGACATTACAGTTTGCTTGAGCTTCAAGCAACACATAGGAAGGAGAAAGACGGTTTAGAGCAAATAGTCCAACTGTTTTACTGATTCAGATAGTGCTCACAACAGGAGATTGAATTGTATCAAGTAATCATTGCATTTCCAAGCAAAAAACTAGCTCAAGCAAGCAGGGAGAACTACTTGCAGGTCAGAGGATGCGGAAACCATTGGTGAAGTAGAAGAAGCTCTGTCAGTGGTTAGATATTTTCTCATAATCACTGTATGCAAAAATAGAGAGCTGGGTTGAATTTATTCTCTCTTCTCCTCCTTCCTTCCCCCCCTCCCGCCATGAAACACATGCACATTTTTGACACCAGGGCAATGATTTGTCCAGATGCAAACCAAGTTTTTCTCTGCTGTCCATCTCAGAGTGAAACCACTGTCTGTCAGTCATTTCTTCTTTCCTCTCTCTGCTTCCAAGCTCATTTATAGTTTTCCTCTTCCCCCAGAGCAAAACAAAATCAATCTGCTGATTCCTGACATCAGCTGATGCTGGTAAAGTGAATAAGGTTGATACTGTACTTACCAGGGCAACTTCTGCTGAGTAAAGGGGAATGGAGGAGCATCTTTCCTGCCTTCTATCACACAGACAACTTAAATTGCAATCCCAAACAAGGCAAAAAGCAGCTAGTCAGCAGCTTTCCAGTGACTGATACCAAGTTTCCCTGCTTTAAACGAGAGAGGTTTCTTTTGTGTTTTTCCTGAAACCTTTGATTTGCATGTGTAAAAACTTCCATTTTCCTAACTCCTGCCCAGGCACAGCAACCACTCTGAAGAGGCCACATATCAGAATTTACATTGTGAAAACCAAGTATTTCAACCCTTTGGATTCCTGCAACCCCATAAAGCATAACTGATGGAGAAGATCAGCCTAAGGGATGTACAAAGACTAATATTTCATAGGGCAAACCTAACTGCCAGGTGCTTAACAAAAAACACTTTTGTTTCCATGCAAGTAGAGGTCAGTGTAAACCTTCTGGAAATGGAGCCCTAGGAAATGAATGCACTCTGCAAAATAAAAGAGCATAAGAGACCACGTGGCTGTGACTGTGCTGGGAGGGCAGTAATTCTAGATTTAGTAACAGTTCTGTAAATGTTGAGCACTTAGGCTAGCATTTCACATCTCAGACCAACTGAGAGTAATGAAAAAAAAAGACCCTCAAGCTTGGTACATCTGAATAATTGTTAAAATAATACAGGATTATATTCTAGCGTGCTACAGAGATGATGAGCTAAAACCATTTTAAAAGATACTTCCACTCAGTTCCAGACCTCAGCAGCTGTCTCTCTTAGTGTTTTACCATTAAAGACATAGGATGAAATACTGCCTGCTCTGGAGCCAGTGACAAAGTACTAGGATACGCAGGATTTCAGTCAGGGCTGAGGCTGTATGAATTAATCAGATTCTTCTCTTATCTAAAATGGGCGTTTGATTACGCTGGAAGAAGACAGAGCCTCTGCCTGCGTTGCAAGGTCCATTCCCAGTAACTGTGGCCTGGGGAGCCCTCTAGCGCAGCCACAGCAGCGGTTCATGAGAGAACTTGCTGTAAATGGCATGGCATCCTAAAAAGCTGTATGTCATGCTAAGAAAGTCCTCTCGTCTCCCACGGCATAACTGCAGCCAGGCCAGCAGACTTCCAGGAGTGCAGTATGGCCTTGGACTATAAATTTCTCCAGGTGACCAGCCTGTGCTGGTACAATTTTGTTAGTGTTGTTCTGGGCTGTTTATAAGGATGCTTCTACCCAGCAAAAGTTAGAGGAAGGATGGCTCTGAGAGCCAGGTCTGCACTAGGGTCATATGCATTAGATGCTGGGGAAGGAAGGGGCTTAAAAAGCAGGGGTTAAAGCAAATCAGGACTGAGGTAGCTCAAGAGAGCAGCCCTGAGAGTTCAGATTTGGACCAGAAACATGTACATGCTAAAAATGACTCCGCAGCACAGATGCTGAAATGGAGCCAGAGCTGGAGTTAGAAGAGGTGTAGTAAGTCCTGGCTGAGGTACATCAAAAAGATGAGTCAGAACTGTAAGTAATGTATTAGAAGAGATGCAATATGGGCAAGGTCAAGGGGCAGAAAATAGGTGTGAACACAGCTCTGTGCACACATACTGTGAGTGGAGAGAGATCATTCATCACCTTGAAGACAGGAGCATGCAACGCCTGGCTGTTTGCTATACTTGGGTTAACACTTTTAGCCGGTCACCAGAACACGCATAGCTAAAGCTCCTCCCGTGAACTTTAAAACAGTCACACCCAAAGCAATTTTCAGACCATGGCTAGCAGTGGGAAAGATACCTCTTTTTTTTTTTCTTCAGTGGCCAGTCCAGCCCAAACCATGACAGCCAGCCTTTAAATATCACTCCTGTGCCTGGGTGGTCAGCACCTCCCAGGAGCAGCATCAGCATCAACGCAGCCCTTCACCATTCCTTTCAGTGCTCTTCTCAGGATGCCCGTAAGGTCTTCTGCTTTGTTTTCTGCTGCCCTTGCAGAGTTCCAGGGTAAGACTGAGGTGAAAATCCTGGAAGGGGACATCCGAGATGTGACGTTCCTGCACCGTGCCTGTCAAGGGGTCTCCCTCGTCATCCACGCGGCTTCCATCATTGACACCTTGGGCCTCGTAGAGAAGCAGCTGCTCTGGGAAGTGAATGTGACAGGTGAGCAGGTGAAGTACCCTTCCCAAACCTGTGTCTATTATGTGCTAACTATCATCTCTTCAGGAAATGAAACACCTGGCCTGGTTTTCTGAGCCAGATTAACTGGGTTTTCTGCATCTTGTGCAGGCAGACAAGTGAGTGCAAAGCATGCATATGTGCAGCCCTACACAGCTGTATCGCTCTCCACACCCAACGTGCACCGATCTTCCACTGCAGGGCACTGCAGGATCATTCAGTCTTGTCAGCAGTCACGTATGCCCGTCCTGACACCTGCAAAGGCTTGGCCTGCAGTGGAGATAGCTATAATCCCATGGTCAGTGGAGCTTTCTGGATGCAATTCACCTCTGAAATTCTAATGTGCATCTGAGAAAAACTGGTTCTTATTCTCCCTCCCCATCCACTGCCTATGGACATTTTTGAATTTTTACAAACACTTGCAGGCTTTGGCTGCAATGACAGCAAACTTGCGCTGCTAATGTCACAAACCCTGTGGCTTTCTGCTTCCTATTCTTTTTCTTCCTCCTCTTCTGCTTTTCCTTCCATTTGCCATTAAGTCTGTGTGTGCATGGATGCAGTTTAGAGGAACAGATACCCTCACACCTTGAGCTTATAATTAAAAATCCCCCAACAAACTCAAGGCTATGGGAGGGAGGACTTTCAGGGGCTTCTCAGTCAGGGATGGGATATCCCTTTCTACTAAGGAGCCTCTGCTCTTCATGAAAAGATCAGATGAAGGGGGAAGTTTTTTGGCCTTTGTGGCATCAGTTGTCAGGACGTTGCTTTTTTACTCTTGCTATCTCATTTGATTTTATCAAGCTCTTCTGGACATTATTTCTTTCCCTCACTTTCTAAACAGTATTGATGGCAGGAACTAAGCTAATAATTTTAAAAATAACATATTGTATTAACTATTTTCAAGATGACTCTGCCTTGTGTGTCACCTAAATACAGTGACTTGCCTGAACTCAGTTTTCCTGTGAATTTATTCCTGGCTGTGCTACATTTTTTTCTTCGCACTTTGGTGTTCTTTAAAGCCTCATCCAGATTTACTTCCATTTGTTCCAACTTCTTTCTTTTCCTTGTTTATGCTCGAAAAAAGAAAGTTTGGTGCCCTAACAATACGCAGTTCAATAATTCTTCCCATTCCCTACTCATTAATGGGTCCATATTTTTCTGTCAGTATTTCTTGTTCCCCTGAGCCCCCTTTATTCATTATATTCTCTTTAGCAACACAAGTCTGCTCTGTATTGTGCTGTCTTTAGTTGTTGTTGTTGTAACAGACTGAGCAGATTTGTTAGATCATTTTTGTGCCTCACTACTACTGTTTGATTTTATCCCCTTGATTTTAGGCCACATTCTTTAGATATCCTTATCAGTCCTTTTGGTTTAATGTTCCTTTGCCAAAGACATTTTCAAATGTCTTTTGAGCTGTATCTTCTGTTCCAAACTCATTGGCTCTTTCATACATGAATGCTCTCATTATACCACGTACAACTAAGGCACTTTTTGCCTCAAAGGAAAGAGTCTACTTGCAATTAAAACAACTCAATTTATTAAAGTATTTATTTTCGCCTTCAATGTGCTTTGCTATCTTAACCCTCTTTGCTGCTTGAAAGACCTTGAACTTGCCAGTTTAACTCTGCTCTCCTTGATGAAAACATTATGATGGGATTTTAAAATTAAGAAATCCTGTATTACTGCAAGTAAAAGCCAGAATATACCGGAAAAGGAAGCATAAGTACACAAGCATGACTTTGCTCACTGCACTCTATGCTCTTTGACTACATGCTATCACACATTGTTCTGACAGATCTTTCCCTTCGAGCCCTCCTCTGAAGCCAATTGAATAGTGGATAGACTCTCACCGTGTGAAGCTGCTTTTGGAGCAAACCTTCAGGTCCTACATTAATTCTGTCCCTGCTTAGCAAACCACCAGAGGCATCCTCAAGCCTAGAAAAGAGGGGCTTCAGCATACAGGATGGATGGTACCTAATGAAAGTGATAGCTTCTGAAGGTTCTCTGCCTTAAGCCACATCAATCCAAACAACAGGCACAAGACCCTGAATCTGCAGTCAGTATCCATGGTAACCTAAGCAAGAGCAAAATTTGACTCTTGACATAAAAAAACCTCACCACATGCAATTAAGACCAAGTGTACCTCATTTAACTCCAACAGATGCAGTGACACCACTTAAATACAGATGCAGAACAGGTTCAGTTTCATTGAATGTGATGCACAGTTCAGGGCAGGATCCTTCTAGTTGCAGAGAGGGGACATCTGGCCAAGCTTAGGCCAGAGATGTTGTTTCTGATCTAAAAAGCCCATACCTCCCTCCTTGGAGAGCTCTAGACTGACTTGCATGTTTCTCTTTTGAAGGTACTAAGCTACTGCTGGAGGCATGTGTCCGCTGTAATGTCCAGCACTTCATATATACCAGTACCTTAGAAGTGGCAGGCCCAAACTGCAAAGGTGACCCAATTTTCAATGGTGATGAAGATACAGCTTATGATGGTGTATCAAAATCTCCTTACGCCCAGAGCAAGAGACTGGCAGAGGATTCTGTGCTGAAAGCAGATGGACAGGTGTTAAAGGATGGTGGCACGCTGATGACTTGTGCCTTGAGACCCATGTACATTTTTGGAGAAGGTTGCCCATTTCTTCAAGGTCATCTGGATAAGTGTCTTTTGAACAAAAATGTCTACCTGCGCTTCTCCAAGAAGGAGGCTTTGGTGAACCCCGTGTACGTGGGGAACATTGCCTGGGCACATGTGCAGGCAGCCAAAGCCCTGAGGGTCCCACAGAAAGCCAAGCACATCAGGGGGCAGTTCTACTACATCTCAGATGACACTCCTCACGTGAGCTATGCAGATCTAAACTACGAGCTGACCAAGGACCTGGGGTTTGGAATCGAGCCCCGGCTCCCCATGCCTCTGACAATGCTGTATTACTTCTCACTGCTGCTGGAGATTGTGAGCTTCTTGCTCAGGCCCTTTGTCAGATACATCCCCTCTACCAACCGTCACCTCGTCACTCTACTGAACACACCGTTCACCTTCTCTTATAGAAAGGCACAGAAGGATTTTGGCTACACGCCCCGCTACACATGGGACGAGGCCAAACAGTGCACCGCGCAGTGGATTGCCTCTATAGTCCCACAGAGAAGGGTGTACTTGAAAAGCAAGGCTGCCTAAGTCTTAAGAGGAGCTGAGATCTTGCAAAACAAGTAGGGCCAGGAGTCAGAGGAGAGTGGAGCAAACAGCACCAGCAGATAACTACAATGCATTTAAACGAAGACTTCATGTAACAGCCTCCTCATGTCCCCATCCCACCCACTTTGCTACTCTCCAGAATAAATAAAGGTGAAATGTTAAGTTGTTTGTTGAGTACAGTCTGATCAGGGTAGCTGGACCATATACTCCACATCCACTCCTACATTTTCTCCATCATGAAGATGCTATTTTACTAAGATTCCACATAGTCCCCGGTGTGAGCACATCAGCTTTTCTTTTCACTCCACGCCACCTTTAGGGCTTTTGTAAAGCACTTTTTGTCCTAGAACTATGATCATATTTTACAAATATGTACTACTCAGCCATACCCTTCTCACTCAGCTCTTGCCAGACTTAGCAAACAAGCAGCAGGTAGAAGCCCTCTGATTGCAAAAGCTGTTACAAATCTTGATCACTTTTCCAAGACTGTTGCCCAGTTTCCTGTGCCATTCACCTGACAGTCAAACTTGAGAGCAAATTTGGACACTGTAAGCATTTTAAGGCCAAAAGTACAATGTAAGCACAACATAGTTTTACTGAGAATGGTTTATGGGAGGAGAGATGGGGAAGATTTGGTCAGGTGAAGAATTCCTCATCCATTCCCATTTTCCTCATTACCAAGTTTGCAATAAATCTGAAGGCTGCCGAGCAGAACAACAGCTTCAACAAGACAAAACAGAGAAAAATGTTGCAGGACAGCCTTGGTCACTGAAGGGTTTCCATTGCAGAGGCAAGATGTTTGTGAACCCTGAGGAAAAATAAACAGTGCTGAAAGAAATCATGCTATTCCAGGTTTCAGCTGGGAATAAAGGGTAACTTTAGCTGAAAGATGCACATGTGCTATCCCTGTGCTTTTCTGGTGGCTGTGTGAGTTTCTGCAGAATGTGTAAGGACTTTTGGGCCAAAAATGTAGAACTTGTCTGAACAAATAGATGCAATCCACTGTTTACTTCTTAAACATACAGCTCACTTGCTGAAAACAGCTCTCTAAAAGATGGGTACTTCTCTCTTCGGTTCAGGATGATGTGAACAGACACATTTTATCTAACTCAATACTAATGTAAATAAATCACATTTGCAGAGGTGCTGGCAGCTTGAAATCTGTGTTAAGTTTAAATATTCAGTGCCCTAGATATTTGATAGTCCTAGTGCAAATATCATTTTCCTTAGTAACATCTTAGGTTAAGTATGTAAGATCCAAAGCAGTCAAATACCAGCCACCAGAACTTCCAGTCATATTCTGAAGACACAGAAATAAGTTTTCCAGGCTCCCACTGAAGGCTTTGTAAACACTCAGCACTTAATTCCACTTCCACTTACTGTGGAAGTTATTTGAATGTTATCACTTCACAGATAACCATGTCAACACCTCTGTCCTTCTCCAATGAGCAAGCAGTACTCTTAACACCTCCATCAGAGTTCCCCCTTTATTAGTGAGCACACAGATCTATCCCACGCTGAAGGAGATCCATCCACTGCTACACTATATGCTGGTAACTCCTCTAAAGACTGATGGAGAGTGAAGAGATTTGCAGCAACCTTAAAGAATAACAGATTTGAAAATGGAATTTGGAATTGCAAGCTTAACACGTTTGAGTTTGCTCATGGCAGACACGTAGCACATCAGCATGAGGACTGCTAACTAGCTATATAACCCCTACTAGGAGACTCTCATACTTAAACATCACATTAAAAAAATAAAGGTAGTTTTAATAAATAAACTAATTCCCCAGAGAGGCCATGATTTGTTCCAAGTGATCTTATGGCAGAGGCTTACAAAGTTTCTGTCCCGTCCCTTTGCCTAATAAGCAAAGTCAACAGCACAGCCCCATGTGTCTCAGCTACTCCAGCCTGGTGTTTCAGCACAAGCTGCAGATCCACACAAAAGAGCAGCACGGGCACAGGCTCTCTTTTCCCATCACACTTCCACCACAGGGGTGAGAAAACTGTGACTGAAGCAACTCTCACTGTCACAGCTGATCATTCAAGTGAACTTAAGTAGAAGCCAAAGTTTCCCATTTTAGTATTCATTGTAGAGCTTTCGAAAGCAAACTGCTAACACTGACCAAAGGATCATGGAAGTTTGATGGCATGGAACCACTCAAGGCACAAATCTTGTGTGCATCACAGACAAATGGAGCGTAATTTGGGGAGCCCTCTCTACAAGTTTTTAGCAGTTCCTGTGATCTGGACATAGTTTGGCCAAACTTGTTTTTAAACAAGATATTTTAGAAGGCAGGTGATTGTCCTATCCAGTAAGGGAACCAATAAAATATGGTTTAAGATGGTCTATTGCTCACGGGCAATGCTGGAAGGATCAGCCCCTACTGCTTAGCTTTGCAATTAGCTCAATTATATGTTTCATTTTCCAGTTTTGCTTAAACCCAGGCCTCAAAATTGACCAAAATGAATTTAAATCAATCCTACATCAGTCAGCCTGTCATTACCAACAACAGCAGTTATTCACCCCTCATCCAGCTGCCACCAGGTACACCAGGCACACCGGTGTGAGAAACAGTCATTGTGCTATGGTCTTGCTGCTGTGCCTGCTTCAAATATGGAAGACTCAGTGTCTAAATATGGACCACTTTTAGACCGCTTAATTTCATTCATATGCCCTAAAATTTCTTTCTAAAAGATTTATAAAACCAAGTTTGTTCTCTGCCCGACAGGACTATGAACTGCAGAATAGTTTGTAGTGAGAATCATTTGCCCATGAAGGACCGTAAGGACACCAGGTGCAACTTGTAGATAAAGGTCGTGTCTTACCTACCGGTGCTGTTAATAATCATAGCTTTACACTAATAATTGCACCTCCAGACTGCTCCTTACATGCTCTGTTCATTTCCAGATTGAGCTCCAACTCTAGCTGTTCTGCTCTCCTCCTGTTCCTTTGCCTTCTGTTCCACTTCAGCCTCCTCTATGCATGCTCCACTGCACTCTGTGCATGTTTCATTGCACTCTTACCCTTTGTGTGCCCTCACTATGTTCCCCTCTAGACCCCTCCATATGTGCTCTTTTCCACTCCCCTCCCCTCCAACAGAGTTCCATTCCTTGCCAGTCCCCTCAGTTCATGCATCTTTCACCACCTCACAAGTCGAGGAAGATGGCCTGTGCATATTGTAGCTGTCCTAGGCAACTCAGTCTCTTGCTGTCCAAAAAACCTGGGCCAGCTCAGGGATGGAGGGAAACCAGGAACATAGAAGAGTGGAGTTTGCTCTGTCCCTAATGCCCAACTGCTTTTCCTGGGCATATGGGAGTCCACCCCTCCTCATTTTCTCTCTGAGCACCTTGCCCTAACACTGCCAGAACTCAAAACTTCAGGATATTGCACCCCTGTTATAGGCCCTATATCCTACTGCCCTCCTTGGGCTTCAGGAATGCAGGTGTCCAGGATCATACGATTCTATTAACAAGGCGAGGAGGGAGGCAGCAGACAGGGAGGGGGGGGATCAGTTTGATTCATCCCAAAACACGGTGTTACCCCAATTACCCTGGGCTCTGGGGCCACAGATGGGCCAACACAGAGAGCAAAACCCTGATGTCTAGAGGGCAGACAGAGCAGTGGACAGCTGAGACCTCAGAAACTCAGGTATGCCGTTTGTCTGGCTGTGGAGAACTGAGGAGTTTGCAGCTAGTGAAGTGCTGTGGAAAGTTAGGTATGAGGATCTGCAAAACTGGCCAAGGACAGCCAAGACCTCTTGTGGTTAGAGACATAATGCACAGGAAAAGGAGCAGGCCTGGGTCTTCATGTTCTCATTCTGTCTAGACCTGTCTGGTGAAAAAACATTTAGCTACAGCCCCTCTGTTCATGCCTTCTTCCCCTTGAGCCTCACCATTCATGGTCTTTTCTCCTCCACTGTCCTCCATTGTTGGCATTTTTCCTCACCAGATCGTTCCTTTCCATTTCCTTCTGAATGTACTGTTTCTCTACAGTTTCCTCCAGTTCTATTTCCACAGCCATTCCACTCTGGGCCCTGTTTGCAGACTGTTGCCCTCCAGTCACCACCATTCACAGTATGCTCTTTTCCAGTTGCCCACTTGCACTCTCCTCTTTGACTGTACATGCTGACCTGGTTATCAAACCCTGCCCAGAAAAGCAAAAAGCTGTTAAACAGACAGTAATACCCATTATGTTTCTAGGCTAGTGAGATTTCATCCTAATGTCTAGCAAGATAGATGATGGAAGCTCTGTCACTGAAGTAGTAGAAAGGACAATCCAGACACATGGGAACAGAGCAGGAAATGAATGGGGATAAAAGAGTAGCAAAGCTGCTACTAAAATAGGGGAAGGCACTTAATGGATCATAGAGCTAGAATATTACAACATGTACTGAAAACCAGGACATCTTTGACCAGGTTTAACAGTGCTCCTAAAATACCTACAGATGCTTCCAGAGAGAATACAGAACAACTTTTCTTCCACAGTTCAATAAGTGACTCATTTCCCGAATGCGGGCTCCTGTTGCCAGAACCTGCTTTGCCATTTTTGCTTTCTCAGTAAGACAGAGGGATCTTTTCATCTCTCCAAGGGCTGATCTCCTGACAATCAGGTTTCTAAGCACTAAATTTCCCCTTTGCTGAACTTCCTCCCTCTTTCTTGTTACCAAATCCTTTCCTTTGATCCCCAGGACAAGTTGCTCTGTCTGACAGGAAGCTTATTCCCACTTTTACTTTCTGCCCTACCACCCAGCTCCCACTTTATCAGCAACCTACTTGTACTGTGACAGAGGCCCTCTCCTCCCTTTGTTCATTTCTTTCTTCTTTCAATCACACCATAAAATTTAGAATTGATTTTTCTTTTTTAAAGGCAAGGCACCAATGCCCATAGACTCAAAGGAAATGCTGTCATGCTATTTCAGACGAAGTTTATAGTGCTGCTTGAGGTGAGTCTTGTTTTGGAAGCAGTTCTCACACTTATCACACATAAAGGGTTTTTCTATTGTGTGGATTCACTGGTGTCTGTTGGTGTGAGCACTCTTTGAAGCACTTCCCACGTTGGGAACATACATAGGGCTTTTCACCTGTGTGGGTTCGCTGGTGCTGGATGAGCATTGAGAAATCATATAAGCCTTTTCCACACTGCATGGATCTGAAGGGCCTCTCACCGGGGTGGACTCTGGTGATTCTGAAGGTGAAAGTTTCGGCTGAAGCTTTTCGTACATTGAAGACAAGGGTAGGGCTTTTCTCCTGTGTGCATTCTTCTGTGGGAGATGAGATGGGAGCCCACCTTGAAGTTTTCCCCAACTCACTGCATATGACAGGCTTCTCCCCTGTGTGGGTTCTCTGTTGTTTAATTAAATCAGAGGACCACTTGAAGCTCTTGTTACATTTGGGACATTTATGGGTTTTCTCTTTCTGGGATGCCTCATGTTGCTGAAGATTCGATGTTTCACTGACGACTTCCTCACACTCACTGTATCTAGAGTGCTTGTCTCCTATAGCACCTTCATGGCAGAGAAGATTGCAGCTTTCTAGGTTAATGCCATCATCTTGTCTCTCCCCAAGGAGGTCCCTCTGATGCATTTCTGAGTATTCACTCTCCTGGGCCTCTGTCTTGCTACATCTCTGGAAAGTATTATCTTCAAATGCCTCCAGTAATGTCTCACACTGTTTCATGTTCTTGGGATCATCTGCCAGGGAACTGTCATCTTCATTCCCACTGTTGGCCTCATAATCTTAATGAAAGACAAGCCAATATGAATGCTCAGCAAGAAAGCAAGATAAGGAAAGGGACTTAGAGACTGCAAGCCTTTACTGAAACCCTAGTTGAAGTGTGGACTTGGAGGGTAACACCCACCCTTCTTTACTCACAGATTCAGGATTATTTCCATCCTTAATTCCTGATGACTACTGATGAGCTGGACACTTGGCTGTAAACTCAACACAGAAGTGACTTCACTGGCTTTGTGTTGCAGAGGTACTAAATTAATTTCATGTATTCCTCACCTTTGGGGATGTCTGTGGGTAGATCGCATTCTGTGATCTCCTCAAAAATGGCCATGCACACCTCCTTCTCTCCTTCCATCTGGAGATGGCTCACAAACAGACCCTGAACAAGACTGCAGAGCAACAGTAATTACCACCTGGACTGTCACTCTGTAGGGAGGATTCTCTTGTCCCTACAAGCTATCCCAGGGGATCACCTTTTAGCACAAACACAACCCCATCCTTCATCCCACCACTTTGTAAATTTGAGCTGAGAGTCTCCCCTCCAGAGCAGATGCAGTCCCTGTGCTCACCAGGGGCTAAGGCCCCAGGGGATGGAGGGCAGGGAAGGGGGTAAGCTTCACCCTGGGCACCTGAGTGGGGAAAAACTTGCCTCACAGCAGCAAGGTGGGAGAATGGCCTGGGAGGCATCAGAATCCTGGGCTGACAGGGCAGGGAAGGTGTCTGGGAGAAACCCCAACCTCAGGTCTGACAGGAGCAGGGTGGGAGAGGCCCCTACCAGGCTGCTCTCTGCCTCCCCCTCACTGTGTCCCACCAGAGGGAGGCTGAGGAGGGAAGAAGGTGTGAGGCAGGAAGCCCTTCCTGCCGCTGGCCCGGTCCTGGCCAGTGCATGCCATCAGCAGCAGCCTGAGGGAGCAAATGTGGGCCTGGGGCTGGTGGTCATCCTCACTCTGGTGGCAGGGATGGCGGGGACCCAGTGCCGCCAGCAGCTGCCTGCCTTGTCCTTCCACTCTGGTCAGCACCCCTTGTGAATAAAGATGTTGGGGCAAGGGTGAAACCCAAAATGTGGCAAAGACCCTTTAATTTGCAGAAAGGGCTCCCTGCGCCAAGCTTCTCACAGCCCCCTGCCCTGTGGAGCTGCACCTCGCTCCCTGGAGTGACTGCTAGTGGAAAACCTGCCCTGCAGCGGAAAAGGAGGGGAAAAAATAAGGCCTACGTTATTTATGTTTAGTCAAATTTTACACACCATGATGGGGATTTTTACACCTCTTATTCTTTCTTTGTGTCTTTTGGTGCCAGGGCACAGGGAGGGCTGGCAGACAGAAGGTGAGGAGGAACGATGGACCCAGGCAGCCATCTTCCCCACAGACCCTCTGGTTTGCATCTGTGTTGTCTCTCACCTCAGGTATCTACCCAAAATAGCAGAGTGTCTGCAGTAAGAAGTCCTGAAAGCCCAAGGGGATGGTTACCCAAACATGTTACTCTGCTGCTCGGCAGTCACCACGCAAGCCTGTGTGTGTTGTTACCCATTAATAAACACTCCATTTAAGCTATTTCAAGGGATACCAAGAGGAAGAAAAAGCACACTTACTGCAAAGCAGTTGAATTGCTGCAAGTCTACTCTGTGGTAACTTGTTCATACACTCTTATGTTTGGTAGGTTAGCAAAGCGGCTACAAAATGTACTTGATCAACAAGAGCCTTATTATTTTAGTTAACTAAGCAGTACCATTTAATTAATTTGTTGGCAATCAGGAAAGTAAATTCAGGTTATCAATGAAACTCCACTTTTGACAGGCTCACAGTCAGTAAGAAGAATTTCAGTTCTGTATACACACCGGAAAACAGAAAAATGTTAAAGCTGCTTTTCTGGAAAGCTGTTTATTTACCTTTCAGGCATGCAGAAAATGGGCAAGTAGCAAAGAGATATGAGTGATACTTGCATGCTACAGACAAATTAACTACTTTGGTGTCATCAGCAAGCAAACTTTGTCAGGGTACACTCGATCCCATCATCCAGATCATTTATGAAAGTATTAAGCAACATTGGGCCCAGTATCCCTGAGGGCCTGGTCTTGTGACAGGTTGGCAGTTTGAAAAGGCACCATTTACCAACCCACCTCAGTGCTGCTTGTCAGCTGGTTCCTCACCATCACACAGACCACTTGTCTAGAACATAGACAAAGAAGGTGCAGAGAGGCATTTCTTCATCAAGTTCTTTCAGTCCAAAAGAGTCTTTACGATCTAATACAGAGTAGCTATAATATATCTGCCTTTGTGAGTCTTCATAGGTATTTCTTTTGTAAAATACAACATGATTAAAGAGTGTTAAGGTGAGAGTACACAGGAGAGTTTACCTGCCTTGTTATCCAGCTATTATATTCCAAACTCAGTGTGTCACCCATATCACTTCTCAAGGACTTTATCCTTCAGTAAGGCTCAGCCTGGTTTGAAGACCTTATTTTCAAAGGGATGCTGTAGCACTCCCTCCTCAGATTAATTACCAAGTGATACTCTTCAGAAAGTAATCCAAACCTTTTTAAAATTATTGCAATAGTTCTCAAGGCTAAAAAGGACAATTGCATGATCTGTTCTTACTGCTTGAATAATGTAGCCCGTAGACTTTCACCCCTTTATGTCCACTGAGCCTAATAACTTGGGCCTGACTGAAATGTGTAATACATAAAAGCAGCCAGACCTCATCAACAGGTGCCAAGGGAAGAAGAATGTATCATTTTACTTGGTAATTAAGCCTTTTCACTATTAAAAATTTATACCTTATTTTTCAGTCTGGATTTGTCAAGGTTCAGTTTCTGGCTTTTGATTTCTTGTTATGCTTTCTGTACTAGAATAAAAAGCTTTTGAAATTTCTGAAGCTCCTTCCAGTAAAGGTACTTACTCTGTAATCATCGCATCCCTTCTCTTTTTTTAATAAAAAATTAAATGAACAGAGCATCTTCAGTTTCCTATTACATGCTATTCTCTTTTCCAAATATTCTTCCATCTCGTTTTTTTCAATGCAGTGATTTCACCAGGAGTTAGAGATACAATTTTTTTTCTGATAATCCCACATGCAACTTTAGGTATGTAAGATTTTTAATTAATCTAGACCAAAAGCACATCAGATTTTAAAAATACTTGAGCTTTCTACACATTTTACATGAGGAGCAGTGCATACTCACCGCTAAGCTCAGGACAGTCACTCTCATGGCAGGCTTCTTTTGGTCCATCTTGCAATTGATGTCCCTTGTCTATGAGGCTCCTGAAATAAACTCTGGCACACAGGTATTACTAGAGCAACATGATCTTACTGGCCAGACACAAGGAACAATCAAGACATGAAAAGTGTTCGATGCTGAGCACAGCACGGTAGGTTGTGCCTATATGAAGTGGTTGAGGCAGCTGTTTTTCAGTATTCAGTTTTTCTTGCTTCTAAGGACTTTTCCCTCAGCCTTCTTAAGTTTACTAGTTATATATTGACAGTGAGAAAGTAGTTACTTTTACAACAATCTCACTTACCTGGTATTTTATACGGAAGTAAGAAAATGTCACACCAGGTTAGCTCTTGTAACCCGCGCTGCAATAGATTGCAAACTGAGCAGGTGCTACCGCAGGACACAGACAACAGCTGGGTTCTCCTTCACCTGGGACTACTATCAGTGTCTCCAGGCTGGAGCTTAGGCTGTGGGAACAGCAGGGAGTGTGCAGGTGAGTTGTGCTCTGAAATGCGTACTGGACACCAGGGCCCAGGCTGCGGCTGGCAGAGGTGGCAAAAGCAAAGCTGTAGTGGTAAGGCAGCTGGCAAGAGGCCACCGGGCAGATCCGGGTGATGTCCCGGTGTAAGGGCCAAGTCTGCGTTCTGGTCTCATCGCCTTTTCACGGGGGAAGGTGTTTTGAACAAGGAACATCGCAGACCGACCGCTGGGTGGAGTGAGTGCAGTATAAACCTGTGCTTTTTCTTGTGTCCCCTCCCTGCAGCTCCTGGAATAGCACACATCAAGCAGAGTGAGATCCGAGCTTTGTACTCACCCCTCGGTGGCATCCTTTGCTTGGAAAAGAAGTAGTTTATGATCAGCTCTTCGATAGGATTGATGCTTGCTTCACACGGTTTAAAACTGCTGCCTCCGTTAGTCCGTGCCTCTTACTGCCACAAGATGGTGTCTTTAGCAATAGTTTCCCCCCACTTGCTCTGTGAAGTCCAATTTAATATTCTGACTGCTGAGTTTCTGTACTCACAAGGCCTGCAGTTTTATCACAAACACCAGTGTGGAAGATTGCTGGTGCAGGCTGCCTACCACTGGGTACAGCAGATTCAGAAAAACAGAGCAAAGGAATAAGTCTGATATATCTTGTCCCGTATTCATGTAAGTATTTGTCTTACCTCCTCCCCTGCTAACATGCTTGGGTGCTTTGCAACCTCTCGAAAAAGTCAAAATTTCACAAGGTAGCCTTAGGGGAATGGCTTGATGCATCTATTTGAAGCCTCTGCAAGGTCTCTGTAAAGATTGCTCAGGTGGGAGTGATGCCATGTTTAGCTGCAACAGCAAGCAACCAGAGCACGACCTAGATAGTGTCTAAAAGAAGTTCCCAGACTCAGAGTCCCACTGTTAAGCTTTGAATTTCTGTCTAAGGACAGATTGGTTAATACACTAGAAGTCTGCATGGACCTCTCTGTACAGACAGATTTGAAATACAGTGTTTAAAAAAACCCCAAGTTTCTCCCTTCCCTTCTCCCTCCAGCACTGCTGCACCAAGTGGTAGAACTACAGGTGACAGAGTTAAGGTTGTATGAATCCCGTCCACTTTGGAGTGGAAAAATAAACCCACTTGTATAAAGATCAGTGCAAGAACCCAAAAGTAATCGTGGGGCTCAAATTTGTATCACAGAACATTTTACTTGGACATTGTGTTATTCATTGTTGTGTTTTGTACTTAATGACTGTGAGCTGTCTCACTAAACCCAGGATGTTGCCAACTGAATGTGTTTGAACCAGAGCAGACAACAGGAGAAATTGCCTGGTATGTCTGGGGAATGAAGATCCTTGTCTGTATCAGATGTAAGTTTAAAAAGATTTGCTTACCAAAAAGCAAGTTGCCCTTACTTGAGCATTTGTAGCAGTGCTCAGGGTGAGCTTAATGCAGCAGTGCCTGCTCTTGATTTTTTCATGGTGCTGGTATATAGTGCTGGAACCTCTGCCAGGTTGGGAGATATGCCAAATTTTCTTTTTCTTTTCTTTTAATGGTGTTTTTCAAACACCACCCTGAAGACACAGGAAAAGATCCTCAAACTTATTATTCAGTAGCAATCTCATATTCTTGCAGCCTGACTCAGGGTTTTTGAAAAATTGGAGTTGTCAAGCAGCTAAAAACCGAACTGTTGTCTTTTCTCAACAGGAGCCAGTTGAAATCCCACAGTGCCCGCAGAGGTTACCGTGGGCAGCCTCCTGCAGCAGGAGGAGGTGTGTTTGCTCCTCTCCAGGGAGAAGGCTCCTCACAGTCACGATTCATGTTCCAGACCACAAACTCACCACCATCCTCTGTATTGATTTCCTGACCTGGTCAGGGCAGATTGCTGTGTCCCCTGCGCTTGGCCGGGTCTGCTGAGCCTCACTGGCTGCTGAAGGGGAGGACTTTGCACATCCTGGTGAGTCATCTGCATCTGGCGTTACACACACCCAGAAGTGGGCAAAGGATATTTAGCATTTGGAAGGCAGACACTGAGCGCCTGACATTTGAACCTGATGTTCAAATGTCACCATTTTGGAAGTTAGTTGCATACTAGTGAAACTATATCATAGCTTTCAAATTTGGGGCTGACTAGCCAGGATATGCCTTGAACACAGAACACAGCAGCAACAAGCAGAGAGGTGAGCAAGGTGGTACCGGCACCAGAGTACAGCCAGAAGTAGCAGTGCCCTTTTCTGACAGCTCAAGCTGACAGAGAGATTTCTACTGCAAGGGTAAAATACGGATGCAGGTAGAGCATCTTTCTGATACAGCTAACAAGCATCTGGCACTGAACATAACCTGCTCAGAGAGAACATCTCCAGGGCTACACACTGTGTGAAGGGGTTGATGTGTTTTCCCTACAGACTTTTGCTCTATTAAGAAAAAGCATGAGCAGGAACTGGAGGAAATCAGAGGCAGTATGTAGAAAGGTTTACTTAGACCACACCTGGAAAAGCAGCATTTGTGTATTATATAAGCTATAATAACATAAATCAATATAATGATGTTTCCTGGATGTGGCAGTCCCAGTTGTCACTGAACTCCTCAAAATCTCTTTCACAGGAAAGCAATTAATCCCGCAAGTTGATGATGGGTGGGTATGCAAAGATTTTGGGGGAAATTCCCACTTTGTCTGAAAAATACCTAATGAGGATCTGAAAACCTAACCTTGCTGTGACACAAGTAAGAATGCAGTGTCTAAGTTTACAGGAGCTTGGCATAAAGTTTTAGCAGGCCATTAAAAATCTGTTTTTTATAGGCTTTAATTGGATACACGCGGTTGCCCTAAGATTTGGGCATACTAACAGCAATAACGTAGGGATTCTTTGAAATTATTTGCCTGGCTGAAGTGTACAAAATGTATAACTATGTATCAGTGCAAATTTAAGAGTATACTGGCAAAAATGCCAGAGAACTGTCAGGGAAACCCCTTGATATAAGTATAGAAATAACCCACAGACATAAAGCACCTCAAGTAATAATTGGATATGTACCCAAATAAAGGACAAGATGAACTTATGACAGAAATCTGCATATACAAATATGGGCAAAACAGAATATAAGTGCATGCAACAGATGGTATCTTCAGAGATTATCTCTCTGAGGGTACCGATGATCTTTACTTATTTTGCTGTGTAAGAATCATTGCACAAAGGACTTTATTAGTAGACTCTTTCTACTTTAGTATCATATTCCTTGTTCCTTGTTCAAGAACAAATCTCTTGCATAAAAGAGATTGGTGTCCTATATTGATAGCACTGTGCTTCAACACATTGCAGTATGTTTCTCATTCAGCCATAGCAAATCCAAAGGTGAAAGCTAAACAGATAACCGTGTTAGAAAACTTATTAGCAAGTACTTTGATGCTTTTCTATTCATCATAACCATACAGGAAATGTGAACCAAGTACTCCCATCCATGTAGACAAGAAAAGCTTTTTTTTGTGACCTAATAGCATTTTACTCTTGCCCTGAACTAGAAGCAGGTAACAGCACAAAGGAAAAGGCTTTTGCAAATTCAGCCTTAGAAACAGAGCTCCCATAGGAGTATTGGAATGTAGGACAGGAAGAGACCTCCTATATCCTAGATTCACGGTCTTCAAATTGCAGGCAAACACACAACTTTTCTTCAGTAGATCAACAACTTTTCTACTACTAGGACCTCATTGTCAGAAATTATTCAGGTATTGCCTCTATCAATTTCTGTGGGCTTTCCAACCCATCCCTCTCCCCCTGCCTCAGTTTGTCCTCCAGGAAGAACAGCTTTTTTTCTCTCCAGGATGATCAAGCACTTGATGTGTTGTGGACAGCAGCTGTCCTGTCTGTCAGTCGTCCATTTTGCCAGGCTAAACTCTTCTTCTCACCTCTCTTGACACAAATGCACCATTCCCTGAGAAGCCTAAATACTTCTGTCTTGTACCTGTTCCAACTGAGACAAGCCCTCCTAAGCATGGGTGACAAGGACCATACGCCATATCTCAGATGTGTTCATCCCACTTTGTACAACCCTGATACTCCTTCAGTTTCATCAGAAATTCCTTTTCAATGCGTGCACACTTTGACAACCCCGTGAGGCTCTGGCATTGTACGCTGACAGTCTCTACTGACTCGGTAAACAACTGGGCTAATTCTGAACAACATCCCTCCCTCCCTGTATGTCAAGGGCTATTAAATACAAATATATCACCTATGGCTCAGGAAGCTGCAGATCATTTCACGGTACACTTGTGAAATATTTATTCATACTTATTTTTCTGCTTTTCTGTCAGAATCTGCTTTTGGTCAATGTTGAGCCACGATGCTAGGTTAGATGGAACTTTAGTTTTCACTCAGCACAGCCATTCTTTTATTTTCACTTGCTTTTTTTTCACCCTGCATTGGTGAGCGGCATCATTATGGCTGACTATACATGCAGGTCTTTCTTAATGCTAACAAATTCAGACTGACAACATCCCAGACTGTAGTGACTAGTTTTGCTTCCAGGCCCAGGAGGAATAAGTTTGCCTTTTGACTTTTTACATTTCTTCTGTCTTCTGCTGTTCCAGGCCTCAGGATTACCTGATTCTTCATTCTTTTTATTGACAATTCTTCCCAGCTTTCTGCTGTTGCAAACAAATTCTTCTTGCTATTCTATTACAGATTTGTCCTAGTACCAGGATTTAGTGACTTTCACTAAAACACCTAGAAGTTTCCTTCTCCATTTAATACTTCACTGTTTCTCTTTCATACAGTTCCTTAACCACTGTGAAACTCTTGTGTTCAACTTCATATTTCCAAGACAAATTAATCAAGATGCAGTATTGCATATGTTACTGAAGTTCAGTTACATGAGATGTACCATCTATCCTTCATCTGGAGAATGATATATCTCATAAAATCTGTTAACCTGAAAGTTTTTGTCTTTGGTATCCCAAATAATTCTGCATCTTCAGTCACTCTTCAAAATATGTTGTTTGGCCTCACAGATGGATAAAGTTAGTCAGAATCCCTCTGTAGAGGGATTCACAGGAATGCTGGGAATGACCCAGGTACCAGTCACGATCCAATCTACCTCTCCACGTGAGTAAATCCACATGGGAAGTCTTCCTGCACCTCACCTCCTGGAACCCGTGCACAGGCCTTTGTTGCAGGTATTGTAGCAGACTGCTGGCATCCGCTCCCATTCTTTGGGGCTTCCTCCAGGGATTTCCTTGCCGAAGCTTCAGCATGGATTGGTGAAGAGATGGGTATGCAGACATATGTACCACCAGCTTGCAGAAGAAATGCCTGAGGGACAGTCTTCCTTTTTGTAGCTGTATCAGTAATGCAGCTCACGTGGGACTTCTCTGTGATCTCACCCCAACACATGATGCTGTTTTCTCAGTCATGCAGCAGTTCATCCCTGCTGGTTTATATGGTAACAGACATCTTACCTGTTGCCTAGAAAAACTTGTACAATGGAAATCATGTAAGAAAGAAAACAGCGAGACTGTTGGTCACACAGCATGTGTTGTGTCCACACAGCGTGTGTGGTGTCCACACATGGATGCACAGTGTTTTTCTTCCTCCCCACATCCTTCCCTGAATTTTCACCTGCAAGTAGCTTGTCTATGAGAGACTGCTCTTCTCAAACCCTTTCACATGGGAGTTTGCTCAGCCTGAAATATCGTTGTCAAAAAGACTCTTGCTCTTCACGTCAGAAAAAAAGCACACTACCACCAACCTTCACACATCCCACATGTGAACTGGCACAAATAGAGTAGTGTTTCCTTTCCAAAGCCCACGGGATGCCTATGTTTTTGCACCGAGAAGAGCCAACTCACAGAGCTACAAAATGAGAGTTAAAAATAACCCATTAAGGATTAATTTCAGGATTTTTAAATACAGCTAATTAATATGCATAGGAAAGGCACATGGTCTCTGGAAAGGAGCATACACAATCACGGAGCCTACAAGAGAAGGGAGCGGGGTGGGTGACATGCAGGCAGAGTGCCAAAAGAAAAATAAAAGAGGAAACTGGCTACATATCCTCAGATAGAGGACACGCAAAAAAGTGTGTTTCAGAAGAGGTAGAAGCAGAGCTGGGAAACAATTCACTGCTGAAGACACAGAGACAATGCTGAGCAATCACAAAAAGCAAGATCCTGTTTGAAGAGCAGGGAGGACAGTAATGAAGCCTTCAGTATTGGCCAAAATGCTCTACACGCAAGGACAGAGAGCTTGATGGCACTAGAGTAGGAGGCCAGGTCTTGTGCATGAGGGCTCAGCAGCTGAGACAGTGTGACATGGGTAGCCATAGCAAACATGCTTTGATGCAAGAAGTGAATTTCAGTGAGGTGGCTTAAGGGCTGAGCAGACCACAGGAACATTGATGGATGCCAAAGACATTGCTTTGGCAGCGACAGCATGGTAGGAAGATGACTGCATCTCTGACTCTGGTTAGAGTTGGAAGGGACCTTGAAGATCATTGAGTTGCAACCCCTCTACCATGGGCAGGGACACCTCCCACTAGACCAGGTGAACACACAGTGCTTTTGTGGAAAGCCAGGGAACAACAGCCGAATGCATAACTGGATCTCAAGATGGATGGCATATCAGGACAGCAGGTGTGTACCTGGTGTCACGTGCTGCACTGAATTAAGGCACTTGGGAAGCAATTTTCTCCTATGAAGCAATACTGAAGGAGGTCATTGCCTTTTGAGGCAGAAGCACCCTAGGAAGGCTGGGCATTAGATATAAAGCACTGAAACAGGGCGTGCAGGATGGCAGTCATGGTGCACCACAACAACAAGGTACCATATATGAGCAATATGGGTGATGTCAGACAGTAAGGATGTGAAGCAGAAAGCAAATCTGGTTATTCACTTGATGACCTGCAAAAACAGAGAGCTAGAGCAGCAGTTCCAGTAAATGTAAAGGTGCAGGGGAGAAATGGGCTCCCTTGAAGCAGCTTCCTCATACCAATTTTCCTGTGAACATCTAAACAATTACAAACATCTCCCTTTTCACAGAGGGCAGAGGAATGGATAGATAGACAAGTTGACCAATTTACCAGTTATTTAGCATCAAGAAAAGCTGGGGTTTTAACCTGGCATTTTAAGAAAATTAAGTTTATTTAGTAGTGCTGCTTGTCTGCCTGCCCCCTTTACCCTCATCACTAAGAATCTTTAAATTTTTAGCCACTTTCACACACATTTAATGAAAGTGTTGAAATCTCAAAATTCTGTGAGATTGGGTGGCTTTCCCAATAGCAGATAGAAACAGCCTCAAACTGTTGCACATTTAGCTACGCCTTGAGAAAAATGTGAGTGCTACAGTGACCTATTAAGAGCAAGCAATGGGTACAGGGGTTTAATTTTCAACAGGGGGTCTTGATACAAGTTTATGTTGACAAAGCCCCTAGTAGAGCTGCAGATGAAAGAAAAGCTGCTGGACCACCAAGCCTATGAAACAGGACCAGCTTCACTGTGCAATCCTACAGGAGGTTGCTATTGGAGGCAAAGGATACAAACTACACCCTTTTCACTTAAAGACATTCTTTATTCAATCTTTTTTATATACAATATTATTTTTTAATCTGTAAAAAGTACATATGCAGGATTCCAGGTCAGAGGCAGAAGGTTTCCACATCAGAAGATAGACTTTTGCCCTTTTATTATTTTGGAGGAAAAATAATCTGTGAATTTTAGACAAAGCAAGAATAAAGGCAGAATGCAAATCCAGCTCCCACCAAGCGATTAGGATTAAAGGCAACAATTCACCGTAACACAATCAGACTGTCTCCTTCGACTTCTGTGGTTCCCAGCTTTTCTGGGTAGTTACAGACCAGTTTGTAAGAAGGAGCTGACAGCTGGAGCAGGTAGCGCTTATCATCTCTGCTACAGTTTTACGCACATAACTTGCAATAGAGCTTAGTTTTCCTCTTTGTATGGCAACTCAGACTCTTGAGTCAAAGACTGTTTCTCAAAATTCAAGGAGCGAAAGAGGGATGTCTTATCAGGGTGAACAGATCTCCGAACTACAGCGTGGATCAAGGGCTTGCTTTCATTTTTCTCAAGTAACAAGAAGCCTGTTTCTTATTTGTCCCCATAAAAGCATGAACTAGACTTATTAATGTACATAACAGGCTCGGTTTGCTAAAAGCCTGTTACTACAGCCCTGAGATGTAAACTAACCATTTTCTGTGGATTCCAGGTTTCTTTGTTGATCCTTTCAATGTTAATGCTACTAACCACTTCTCCATTCAAACTAGGGAGAGTAATACTATGAAAATTTGTAATATCATTTCCTGAGGGACAGGAGAGGGCATCGTGAAAGACAGGCTGATAGGGCTTTGCTTAGCTGTAAATCAGCACAGAGCAGACCTGTAACCTTAAAGGATGGTATTATAGGGAGTGCATCATTATTTTCACTTTTAAGAACCTGGATACTCAACATTCAAATCTGGTAAAATACTGGGTGAGGATATGTCAGTGATTGGGAGGTAGAAGACAGTGATCCACAAATTCAGAGTAGGGAGCTAAAGGAGCCTCAGAGGTGTGACTGGCCCAGGCAACAACCTGCTTTTCCCTTTACACCAGCATATTTACTATTTTCCATACTTTCCTTAAGCATATCAGTTTAAGGACTGTATTATGCAGAAAAATGAATACCCAAAATATCATTCAAGATTTGTTTTAGTTTAGAGGACAAAGCTAAGCAGTTGCCTTCTTGACTGCAGGGCATACAGCTGCAGACTGGTCAATGGAAGCTGCAGAAATCTGGCTTCTTTGAAAAGTCAGGCTGTTAAGTTAGAAAAAACAATGTCCTGCTAGCAGATCCTGACCAACAGACAAGCTTGAGACTTGGATTAGGAAAAGAACTGAACATCCTTGTTTTGACTGCATGCAAACAGGAAATAGACAATTCTGTGATTTCCAGGCTCTTGCCCAAATCCAATGTGCCAAAAATGTAAATGGTTTTCTGTTCTTTATTTCATCCTGTAAGAGGAGAGGGTGTTGTAGAAATTGCTACAATGGGACAGCTACTTAAAGAAAATGGGGATTGTTTTGTTTAGAGAAAACAGTGCAAGACTCGGAAACACCTAGGACTAAAAAGTCATTTTGTGCTTAAATTTACACTCCATCTTCATGAAAGTATGTAAGACAACAGCAACAGAATGAAAATGGCAATATTCTACTGTACCTTAGGTACCCAGAGGGAAAAGAGTCTGAACATTGGGTTGCACAATGCCATTCTGCAGATCAGAACCTATTTGTGAAGTACTCAGACCAAGGGCACATCACTTCAGTCAGAAGTTTCAATATCCACGGTGCTTGGTTATTAAGCACCCACCTCGCTCAGAACTCATTACCTTCAAACTCAGCTTGCTCTAAGAAATCTCAGTATGGAGAGGTTCATGAGTGACACAGCAGTTAGTCCATAAAATGCATTACTTTTGATAGATTATGCACACCAGTAGCTTCTGGAAGAAAAGAAGTTTGTATTTTTAAGAGTGACAGTGTAGAAACTGACAGCCATTGGGGTAACTGGAAAACATGAAACAAGTGTCCTTTATTTGGTACCTGCTGCTTGTCTACACAAAGAAGAAACAGCAATACTGCACATCTGCTTTGAGAAAAAAACCATCCCATAACAAGAAATGGTGTAGGTCCTCAATTCCAGCATTCTTGTGGCAGTGAGTTAACCCAATGGGATTCACGGAGGAATTAATTTAAAGGGCTGCTTGTTAATTCACAAGAGGGGGGTAGAAGAGCAGCAAACAATGGTAAGAAGTTCGCTGTTTCTGAGACTCCAGAATTCTGTCCTTGACCTTTCTCTGAACAGACTGGCAGCCATTCTACATCTGCACTTATCAGGAGGTGTATGTGCATGGGTGTACGGGGGTGGAAAATGTCTGTCTTTTTTTTTCCTTTTCCTTTTCCTTTATTTTTCTATATTTTTTTTATAAGCAGAAGAGTCTGCTTTTCCCCTTTGTCCTTTGTACCCAGAGAGATTTAGGGGAACAAGGCAATCAAGTACAGTTTTAAACTAGTAACAGTTCTCATGGGAAGGAAAAAACTCAATCTGAAAACACAAGATATCTGAACTTTGGAAAATGAAAAATGACTAGCTCTTCAGTAAGTCACTGAATACTAATTAGAAAAATAAATTAATCTGGGATCAGTGAGAAGAATACATTTATTAAGCTACTTTTAATTTTAAATAAACAATTACTTGAATCAGTATTACTTACATATCAATTACTTTATCAGTTCTCAAATTATTTTTAAGATACTGCTGCAAATTACAGTAACTAAGCAACTGCTATTAAGGTAAAAACATTGAGATTGGAGATTTTTCCAAGCTCTATGTCTTTGTCCCCTTAAACTGAAGTAACTGTCTGGAAAAAGGCATCTGACAGCCTTTTTTCTTACATGGCGTGATGATGATTTCTATGTCTAAGTCAGTGTCCAGGATGAGTGAAGAAAAATTCTATGGGGGAAATCCTACTATAATGTAGAGTCAGATAAATGATAATATGATGATGAGAAAAGCTTTTATATATAAAACTTCATATATAAACATTTTTGAGGGGGAGAAATAGCACTTACTACTTACTCCCATTAGTTGATGCTGTACTGCTGGAGCTCACTGATGAAAACAGTCAAGATTATTTTTTTTTTAAAGACAACCTGTGCACTAATTAGGAGGACAAGGAGCACCTCATAGCTTTTTTTCAGCAAAGGGGCCAGTCACCACGGCAAAAAGATTTGAGAGCTATAAAGGAGAATACAAAGAATAATTGGAGCTTTAAGGATTCTGGAACAACAGTTACAAAAAAGAGATTGAAGTACACTTGAAAAAACAAAACCATTTTTTTTTTTTTTAGCAAATAAGTGAAGACTGAAACAGACTCCATTTAAGTGATACTTTCGTGCCCAGCCCAGGAGTATCTGGGGGGAAAAAAACATGCAGGTAATAGCATCTCATTTCTCATAAACTAATAGAAGAAGATACTCTTCAGTTTCTTTTTCCACTCAGTATGTAAAAGATGTTGTTTCCAAAGAAAATCACATTGGCTTTGCACTGGAGCACTGAGAAGAAAAGGAGTTTTGTAAACAAAATCAAAGGCAGTTTTGGGCTTGTCATATACATACCTGCAAAGAAGGTTCCATGAAAGGTATCCAAAGAATGAAATTTAACTTTTATAAAAAAATTCAATTGCCTGGAAAAATACAAAGCAACAAACTCCCTGCTGCTTAGCTCAAGGGGAACATTTTTAAGTGACATATACTCTATCCTGTTACATAAATCATGAGACTCTCTTTCTCATGTTGTCATCTCTGTTTTTTTAGCTAAAAGAACCAGGACTAAGACAAGAATTTTTTCTTCCATGTAACAGGATTCCTGAGAAAGGGAAACTTAGGCTTCTTCCTACCCCTGCAATATGCTGTAGCTTGCCAAATGAACTAAGCCCACATTGCTGACAGTGAACTGCAAACCAAATGCTTACTAATTCTTTGTTTTGGATGTAAGCATACAGCACAGATCTTTCAGCATTATTTTGAAAAGAGAAAATGGGGAGGTGCTATTTTTTATACTTTGGAGTTGCATTTTAATAGCTTTGAGGCCCGGAGAATGGCTGCCAGTCTGAACAAACAGATGCTCCTTAGAAAACTCAGACAGGTACAGAAAAAAATCCAAATCCTGATGCTGCTGATGCAGTGATGTTGCTTTTTTGTCGTCGCTTTGTTCATGCCGTCATCAAACCCAAAAAAAAAAAAAGAAGAAAAATAAAATCTAGATATTTGGAACCCACCCGGTCTGAAGAGGTGACTGGTGCGTTACTCCTTGCAACAGCAAACAGCAGCAAGGTCCTCTCCCTGGATGGGAAAGCCTCTTCTTCCTTATGCTGCTGTGCTTATATTAAACAGTAGATTCGATGTCTTGCTAGGGTTCTAAGCGCATGAAGTCTCTGTCCTGCAAATACCACACTAATGTGTTTTGGTCATGTATAAAACAGAACTTTTTTTCAGTTTTAACTTATCTATATGTTGAAGAGCTTTGTTTCTCACGCCGGTATTTGCTTGACTCGGAGGTCTAGTTTCATAAAGCGTCTGTCTCCTCTCCTGCTTAAAGTCTCAAGTGGTCCATGTAAACAAATCAGAGCTGAAAACAGTCTCTTTTCCTCTTCATAGAGCTGTTTTTATCGATATGCAGGATTTCCTGACAGTGTGGTGTTGGCTAAATGTAAAACAGGCAGAGGATGAGCTTCTGTGTTAAAAACCCAGTTGTCTAATGGTAGAAGGTCATCATTGGAGAAAAGCAGATACAAATACCTGGATATCAAGACAGAGAGGAAAAATGGTGGGTATTAAAACAGAGCAACAGGCAGGAAGGGGCAACACAGCAGCTTCAGGACCCCAGTCAGCAGCTAAAGCTATAAACAAGTTACTTACTTTCAGTCTTCATATAGCACCCACACAACCTGCCCTATTATGATGATCTGAAAAGTCATTTTGATCGTGATCAAACCCTTCAATGAAAAGTTGTTATAAAGACAGCACTTTAATCTCTCCAAGTAACTTTTTCAAGACTCCTTTCAAAGACTAGCAATGTAAAACAAACATTGAGATGCCAAGCACAAGGATGTTGGGGACAGGGGAGCAGAGAAGCACTTTTCAATGTGGCTGTGCTATAGTAGCACATGTGTAGGAGATACTGGTGGTAGGGATCTTTGTCCAGGCTTCCAAATTCCACTTCTAAAATTCAAAAGGCATTTCCCTTCTTCCAGAAAGCCTGACAGTGCAAGTGCAAGCACAAGGGACAGGAGGATGAGGGGCACTGGGCACAAATTAGAACACAGGAAATTCCATCTCAACATGAGGAAAAACTTCTTCACTTTGAGGGTGACAGAGCACTGGAACAGGCTGCCCAGAGAGGCTGTGGAGTCTCGTTCTCTGGAGATATTCAAAACCTGCCTGCACGTGTTCCTGTCCAGCCTGTTCTAGGTGAACTTGCTTTGACAGGTGGTTTGGACTAGATGATCTCCAGAGCTCCCTTCCAACCCCTACCATTCTGTGATTCTGTGATAACATCATGGGTGTACAAGACCTCTCAGCATCTCCTTCACTCTGGTTTCTTGTCATCCAGATATGATAGGTCTTGCAGCGTGTGACAAGGAAGGAGCATCACTCTCGCTATTGGTCTCTGTCACATCCAGAATGCAGACACATGTTGTACTGCTGAGGCTGCAGTTACTTTGCCCTCCCTCAGACTACTGTCTACAGTTGTGTGTCACAGTCTGATCATTCTCCCACTGCCTTTACTTGCTAGTTGTATCCACAGCACAAACCAGTCAGTGAAGCTCTGCTTTTTCTTTACTTCCTCACCAATTAACTGTTTAAAGATAAAAAGTTGATGCTGAGATGATTCAGTTTTGTCCTGCATGTCTAGTCTTTTCCTCTACATTTTTCATTCATCTTTAAAATACCATGTCTTCTCTTTCCTCCTCAATCCTTCTTTGCTTTCTTTCTCTGCAGCTCTCCAAACTCCTTTTCACCACAGCAGCAATGTTTCATCTTACTCACTGGATTCCAGCTTTTCCTTTGAATAACTTAAGCAACCTATTTCTCCGTCTTGCTCCTTCCCACTCAACAGCTATCTCCTTGCAACTCATACTGCCCAAACACTCATAATTTGGCGAGTATCTTTGATGCACCAAAGTATCTGAGCATCAACAATACATGTTTGGGAGTTTTGAATTTGAGGGGAATAAAGTTGCAGAAATTATCATCAACAGCAGAGAAGATCACAGCGGGCATTTGGTTACACATGCTTTACATCCCTCTCCTGAGTGACATCTTAATTTTTCTCACGGCATCACACCCAACTCTTCTGTCTTTATAGTCACACCTATTCGAGCTATCCGGATCTTACGTCCTTTATCTCAAGGTGATGCCACTTCCTAGTTTGGCTATGCCAATAGCATCTAAGCCAAATATCTATCATCCAGCTCTCCATTAAATCTCCATTTTGTCCCAAAAGCGGGAAATGATCCAAACCAAAAGCCAATAAGCCTTTCTCAGTTCCTCCCTAGAACTGCCCTCTTTTGCAACACTTGCACTATAGTACATCCAGTTACTGAGTGATACACCAGTGAATTTTCGGATCTTCTTGTGATTATTGAAGATGCAGACAGGATTCTGGCAAAACTTCAAAGGTCAGCCTTGTCACCACAGGAGTCCCTTAGGAGCAGATTTCATTCTCTGATTTGGCTTTTATAGGCAGATCAATCATCCTAAAATCACCTCCTGGGGAGGTATTGCTTCTCTAACTGGACCTGTTTGAAACTGCGGCCTCTGTCCTTGGGAGTATAGCTTTTAGGCTCCAGAAAACTGAAACATGAACTCAAAGCAGTAAGTGAAATAAAATGAAGACCAGAGAGGAGGAAACAGTGGCTGACTTTATTTTTATAATCATAAAATGGAGAAACAAAGTATTATGACTATGTAGAGGAAGCTGCTAAGGAGCCAACAGAAGGACAAAATAAGCAGATTCCCCTTACACTTGATGAACTCGGACTCCCTTCTTGCCAGTGAAACATGTGGTGGTGCCTGAAGTAGGCGCCAGTACTACCACTTTGAGGACTCGATTTCTCCCTGCTGCATTTTGAGTTCCCAATACCCAAAATCAACCTTCACATACATCAGCTGCAGCTAAAACCTGAAAATCTGATAGTGTTGATACTGTAAACTCTGCTGCTCGATAAAAACTCTGTTTATTCTGCAAAGACTGCATGCAATGCTAGCGTGCCAAATGTCTACAATTGTCTTTTTCATCATATCACTGGGTTGTAAAGACAGAAAGGGCACCTTAATGAGTCTTTGTTGCTGACAGGTTTGTGCAACAACATATGTATCATCCCTTCCATCACATGTTGGCAGAAAATGGCTATATAAGCAGAGACAACAACCGAGTCTCCTAACAGCAGCTCTGGGCTCACTCACATTACCAGCAGTGGCTTGTGTCTATGGATTTAATGAAGTAAAACATCCTCCAAACTGTTAGGCAGGAGGGAAAAAAAAAAAAGAGGTAAAGAATATCGCCAACCTGGACACTTCTTCCAAAATTATACAATACAGAAGATCTCAGGGGGATAACCCATGCAGGAATCTTGGCAGATTTCAACGCCAGAACTGTATTACCAAATTTGCTGATGTAACTTGAGTATCAAGAAAATCGTCACACAACAGAAGACATTGCTTCATAGGCACAACCCCAGAGCAATGACAACCATGTGATAAGAGTGCTCTTGATAGCTGGTTTGTGTCCGTGATGAGGGGGATAAGTAGCCATGACACATTAGCTCAGTTTAAAAATGTATCTCTTTATAAAATCTCCATGACATATTCCAGTCTTCCTACTAGTTTTTCTTTTTGTTATGGCATACCCTAGCATAGCATTTTTTGTTATTAATTAAAAAGAAACATGGTGGAAGATCAATGACTTTGAGCATTTCACCTTGAACCAAATAGGCAACAGAGTGCATTAGCTTCTGCAGGATGGACTATGGGTGTCCTACTGATTTGACTGAACTGAAAATATTTAGGTATGTAAGAGATTATAAAATTAGCCCAATATTCTCGCTCACAACAACAAGCATTCTAGAAAAACATGCTGTGGGATAAATACAGAAACATCATCCAAGGGCATGAAGGTTACATGCATTTACTCCCTTCCACTAATGGACACAGGAGAAACAGTTCCTACACTATCACATTATGGCACATACTTGTTTAAGACATGTCAAGTCAGTTTATGTAAACAAAAAAAAAGTGGTTTTGCAAAGGGAATTTCTTAACATCTCTTGTTGAGCCATGGCATTCTTATAGAATTTAGATGCTACCTTTTACAGGAAGATGCAAGAGCGAAGAGAACTTACTTCAAAGTTTCAGCAAGGAAAAAGCTCTGCTGTACGTCATCGTATGTAGGAGACGAGGAATAGACATCCTTGACACCAGAAAAGCCACCGCTGACTCGGCAATACTTGTCTATTGCCTGCAAAGAGGAAGGGAAAAGAAGAATTTAACTGTAGAGCAAAATCTGGAAATATTAAAGGATCACATCAACAAAGAAGGAAGCTCTTTTCATGCTGCATTATTCTGTTGTGAGTCTCCTTGTCAGAGGATGCTGTGAATGTTAACATTTTATGCTGACCAAAAAACCTGAAAAGGTACTGGACATGTAAAGAAGTAAAATCCCTCTGGGGCTACACTACCACATTTGGCTAACTGCTAGATGCTAGGAAAGTATTCTGGGGAAAAATACTTTCTTTTCTGGGTATTTGCTGTTGACTGATATCGATGACAGGATGTGGACTCAGCAAGACTTTTACTCTGAGCTGGTATGGCTCCTCATAGGTAACACTGAGCAGAACATCCATCAGTCAGTCATAGAATCATAGAATGGTTAGAGTTGGAAGGGACCTTACAAATCATCAAGTTCCAACCCCTCTGCCATGGGCAAGGACACCTCCCACCAGGCCAGGTTGCTCAAAGCCCCATCCAGTCTGGCCTTCAACGCTTCCAGGGACGGGGCTTCCGCAACTTCTCTGGGCAACCTGTTCCAGTGCCTCACCACCCTCACAGTAAAGAATTTCTTCCTCATCTTATCTAAATCTACCCTCTTCCAATGTAAAGCTGTTACCCCTTGTCCTCTGTCACTACACTTCCTGACAAAGAGTCCCTCTCCAGCACTCCTGTAGGCTCCTTTCATATATCAGAAGGCTGCAATAAGGTCTCCCCGGAATCTTCTCTTCTCCAGGCTGAACAACCCCAGCTCTCTCAGCCGGTCTTCACAGGAGAGACGCTCCATCCCTCTGATCATCTTTGTGGCCCTCTGCTGGACCCATTCCAACAGGTCCATGTACTTTCTACGTTAAGGACTCCAGAGCCGGACACAGTAACATCCCTAATTTTGCAGCTGGAAGAGTTTGAGGATTTATAGCTCTATGACTAGTAGCTAGTCATAGGGACTTACTGAAAATAGGAATAAAATACTGTACTCATCTCCAGGCACTGTTGATTTAATTTTAAAAACTCTTCTAGCTGCTGCTTTCTCTCCTCACATTTCCAACTCCTATATGTGCTTTTCTCTGTTTCCCTTTTACACAGCTGAAACTCAAGTCCGCTCATGTGCTGGACTGCAGAAGAGGTCTTTATCTTTAAAGCACCACGTTTAAATCCTGGGCCAATGGACCTGGGATTGAAAAAAATCACCCAGCTAGTCAGCTCCAACACAGAACTGCAAAAAGCACAATGGAAGAGGAGGAGACTGGAAAGAACGAGTTAGTAGCTCGGAGCACCTCTCACCTACACTTTCATTATTCTACTCACACGCAAAACCTTAGAGCACACAACAATATCAGCCATTAAAACCGGCCCCAAAGAAATGACTCTGAAATGATTCACAGGTTATTTGTGCTTCCCTGCTGCTTTGGCCCTGCTGCCTCAGCAGACGCCAACTCTTTTAATAGATTCATGCAGGGACAGAAAAGACACAGTGATGAAGGAAAATGTTTGGCTCGGGATGTCTGTCATTACCAACTACTAAACGTAGCTACCTGTAGTTCAGTAAGCTATGATTCAGCCTGTTAGCCTGTGCGAAGTTTCTTTCTGCATGGTGCTTCACACCCAGATTTTCGTTAATTCTGATTTTTGCTAGTTATACTCAACAGAAGCTGAGGGGAGTCAAAGCAGGGGAGCAAACAAGTTGTGAATTATGTCCTTTTTTTTATGCAGAGAAAACAAATTCAATCAAAATTAACTCTTCAAGGTCCTTACTATAGCATTTATATACTGGAAATACTGGGAAATAAAGGAGAATTTTCCATTGGACATGAAGTATTCTGGCAGATGCCATCACTGAAATCAGGAAGAAAAGTGAAAAGACAAATGAACAAGGCACCTAGGACAGTAAGTCCTGGCACATCAGATACTACAGCTAACCACCTCCTAAGGTTTCCACTCCTACCCTGTGGAAATGTGAACAATCCAGACTGTACAAAGTTCTTCAAATTTCTGAAGGTCAAGATTTTTAAAGAAGCAAGAGAAGTGACTGGCAAAAGGATGCTACTGGAATGACTCGGGCTCTAGAGCCTGAGCTTATGTCAAGAAAGGTACTATCTTTCCTGGGAAAATCTCATTCTCTCTGTAATTCCTTATCTCAAGTGGAGCCTTTTCCAAGTTTCGATGCAAAAGCTCCCTTTTTTGTTGGGATTTGAGCCTATAAGGAGCAAATGTCTGGACGAATTCTTTTCAGATCTGGTTACTGGAACAGGCTAGGGTTACCATTGAGACTATTCACATGTTGGGATTTGGGTTGACCAGGTTTTCTCTACAGTCTAGAGAGAAAGGTGAGGTGCAAGTAACACACCTAGTCCAACAGCATCACACCATGACAATCTCTTTATCTGCATGCTCTTGCACACCACAAGTAATGCTATCACATGGCAGCCAAACAGGAAGACAAAGGGAAAAGAAAAAAAATTAATTGCTTGGCCAGCTTCTGAAGAAGTAATACATACACTGCTTATGGAAACATTTGCATGTTCCTCCCCACAAGATTGACAGCCGCCAAGCAGGTGTGATGTGAATAAACAAGAGACAGAGCGCTTTTGCTTTCTAGGCAGGAAATGAAGTGCCTCCTCTTGCCACTATCCCCTTTTTTTATGATACTGCAGAACATGACCTTGTCTCTGCTCCGAAGCATGACAAGACTGGGTGGGGGGAAGTTCCAACGGTTGCCACACTGCCAAAATTTCTAGCATGTGGAGTCTGACCTTGCAGGTGTTCCTCTGGTCAGTGATTCAGTGTCTCTGTTCTATAGCTCAGACGGGAGAAACTTGCTGGTGATTGTAGCAAAATGAAAAGGAGGAACAAACAATACCACTGTTAGGACATTGTCTCCTTCCTCCTCAAGAATTAAATCCCCAAGTCAGGCTAAGAGTCACAACTCATTTATTCTGGAGATTGCAGATAATAGATAGCACTGAGATTTTGCTCCGTGCTGTAGAGGTCTCATGTCTGGATAACTGAGTGCAACACTGGTGAAGCTGGCAGGCCTAGAAGATTGAAGAAAGAAAGCGTGTGATTTATGTTGATATTATTTTATCTTACAATTACCAAGTAGTCTTGTATCTTCAGAAATTTCTCCTTGGTGAGAGAGACTCTGGCTAGACTGGAGTTCAGGCTAGGCAGAGGATTTATCCTAGCTGATCAGTGATCTGGACACTGCAGGTAGTAATGAACTGGAGAGGAAAAATTCCTCTGAAAGATTGCTATGCAGCTATTCCTCCAAATCTGGATAAACAAATTGTCCTTGATACAGAGGTGTACAGAACTTCATGAAGCTGGCTGAAAAGTTTAGTGCTGTAGACAAGCTGCTTAAAATGTACGTGAAAATTGCAGTCATCTGCCTTCAGACAGATCTCCGAGTACTTGGTGTAGAGGCATCTGATCTGCCACCTGGATATTCTTCTGCTCAAGAGCTGAAGACCAGTTTCCTTGATAAAATGATGCATCCTAGAATACAGGGAAGTCCTAGATGACTGGAAGGATATCAAGGCAATTGGCAGGCTGACAACAATTTTAGGATGGCGTACCTGATGTTAGACTCAAATCCATATGGGAACACATGAAAAAAAATTAAAAGAACCAAGAAGATAATTGACACTGATCAGCATGACTTTATAGAAATCTACCTTGTTCACAAGCTTGATTTCATTCTTTGAAATCTACAAATTGGCAAAGAAAGGTAACTGCAGAGGTGTAATAAACTTACAAGTTTCTGAAGCAACTGATATGATACCATAAGCCATTAGTATAAAACAAAATAGCACTATATCATATCAACATTACTGCCTTAATTTAAAACCAACTGACAGTGCTCTAAGAACAAACTGGCAATGTAAAATTATCACCAAATAGAACTGCTTCTTCTAACAGAGATCCACAAGGAATGGCCTGCAGTTTTATCAATCACTCCAATACAGCTGCTGGCAAAAATGACACAAGTAACTGCAGACAGTATAATCTGGCAGTAACTGGGGCCCAAACGAAAAATTGGTTTCAAAGAACCAGGTACATAATCCTAAATCTAGACAAAGGCTGTGTAACTGAAGAACCAGATTAGCCTGGAAAGTAGAGACACTTAAAAGAATTCAGTGGCTGTATGAGACAACCCAGTGTGGGCTCCTGCTTGGATGTTGTGGCAGGTGCACGCGCAGGGATAGTAAACAGTAGCAGGGATATAATTTTACCATTGCACAGGGCTGCGGGTAAAGTTGAAGCTGGAATATGCAATTCTGGAATTCATTTTTTAAAAAGGATGATGAACCGATGTGGATGCAGACATTTGGAGAAAATGCTTTGCAGTGGGAGACGATACCATTTGTTTAGCATCTTAAGTACACTCAGTAGTAATCTTATTACAAGCTATAAAAATTCTTCAGAAAGAAAACAATGGGAAATAAAAGACATTTTAATTGTACAGGAAGTCATAGGAAAATCCAGTGATTAGCAGTTGAAACTAGACAAACTCAAATAGGAAATAAAGCACATTTTTAACAGCACAAATAATTAAGTAATGGAACTAGTTATCAAAAGAAGTGGATTTTCCAATTCCCTTTGTTCAAATCAAGAGTAGAACAGAAGAATATGCAATAGTGTACTCTTGCGAAGTACGTGTGACCTGGCTCAAAAATGATGCAAAGCAAAATTTCAGGGCCTGTGATATACAGGGAGGTCAGAGTTGATCTAAGTCCTTTGGAATTAAAATTGGTGGTGCCTCTAGATGGGATACCAGCTCCCTCAGTTTCTCTGAGGGTGTTTTTGTGGTTGCATGTGTGACTCTTCATGACTATGCCAACAACATGCTCCTAAAAAGTGTGCCAGTTTCTTCCCCAGCTTGCCTCCCAAAACATCTCTCTGGTACTCCCAGCTTCCAGCCTATGAACTCTGAACCCCTGTTTTTTTTCACCTCCAACCTACACCTGGCTCTTTTCTTTCTACTTTGCTTTCCTAAGTAGAAAGCCTATAGGTCTTTCCACTCCATCTGACTGTCAATCCTCAATTTGCCTGAAGTTAGTCTGAACCTGAAGTCTCATCTATTATTTTCACCGTAAGGAGAAACTCTGAATGAACCCTGCAGCTTCCCTGGTGCCATTCTGCTTAATCAGACATGCAAGTCCCCAGTAGTTGATCCCTTCATTCAAACAGCTTAGACCAGCAATTGGCTTTACATTCCTATTGTGAGGTGGTGGCTCTTGTTGCTTTCAAACAATTAGCCTAAAAAGGATTTTACTAATTTTCTGCATTTACCCTGAATATCTTACATGTGTGTTTCTGCAATAATTCAGCCAGCCCCTCAGCATACCATCATCCAATTTGGCTGGCCCAGTACAATTGAGATCGATGTTATCTCTAGTGCTAAGTATAGTATTAGGGAGAATTAGCCCTTTTTTTTTTATTAGGAAAGAGATAAAGACCCTGTCACAGGGATTTATGATCACTGAGGAAATACAAGATTCAACTTCCTCGTTTTTCCCCACAGAAACTGGATTTGGACAGATGTGACAAAGCAGGCCTTAGTCAAATCACAACATCTGCAGTAAAATGCTTGAGTTTTATCCAAAAATCTAGATAATAAGGCAAAAAAGCAGCTGCCAATGGCAAAAAAAAAAGATAAAAAAAAAAGTACAGTACAAAGATCTGCATACACACACAGTCCAGCTCACTGGGCTAATTCCCTTTGATAACAGGCAGAGAGAGATCTGGGCTGGGAGTAATGTGGTGTGCTTAAAAACCAGGCAGTTCTGCAAATCACAGAAGAGTTCTTCAAATGACAGAAGCAGACTTCTGAAATATCAGTGAACTAACCCAACCCATTTGGGTAGGGACATATTCATGCACTCAAAGCAGCAAACAAGGGAGATCACTAAGAACTCAGTCATCAAACACGAGGTTATACCAGGCTCAATGTAGAAAAATAAGACCATTTAGAACTCAGAAACAAAACTCAGTTTCCCCAAAACTTTAAAAGAACTACTAGACTTCTGATGAAGAAAATACATTCACCATGAGAAGCCTGTAATACAGATTTCAAAGCACATGCTTCAGTGGTTGAAAGGCAAATGGAAAGTGAATACAAACAGTGGTGTGCACAAGCAGCAAGTCAACTGCTCTGTGTGTCATTCCAGATTCTTCTTAATTTATAAACGGAGGAACAAACACAACCAGAGCTGTGTGTGGTAGGAAAGAAGGAAAAGCAGTGAGTAGGTGTGAGAAGTAAACACAAGAACTTATTATCTGTATGCAGGGAAGAAAAAAACATGGGGAACAAAAAGCTTCCCAAGCTTCTGTGTTAATACAACAGTAGGGGGAAGAAACTCTTTAATTGTGGGAGAGAGGGGTATGCAAAACCATTCACGAAGATTTAAAAAGTATTTTACAGCTATGTTGGATAAAGAAACTCTTTATTGAGAAAGCAAGCAAGAAAAGGCACTCTGTAAGGACAGAGGCAGTTAAACATGTGGGCTGGTGGATTTACACAACTTCCGTGCAGGTTGACAGAAGGATAAAATAAAATCCTACCTTGCACACAGAGAAAATTGGAGGCAGGGGAGGAGGAAGGGAGAGTTTGGGTTTGAAAGCATTAATGGGGAGCAAGATGTGAAGGTAAATGTAGAAAACAACACAAAATGCAATTTAAAAGACGTGCTTTGCAGCATGTTTAAGAGACAGAACTTGGTCCGAAAAAATTACATTTATAAATTCTTTTAACATAGTATAAAGGACCCAATCTTATTTTGGATCATCCAGCCATAGCTTCTGACAGGAGGTAGTGTTAGATCAGCCTGCATTTATAGAACAGCTTACTTAATCCATTTGTCATATTAGAAACATGCATAGTTTGGGCAGAAGGGATGGTGTGACTCAGTGTTTGGTGTTTTGGAGAGTGCAGCCGTGTATTCTGGAATATAAAGGTGACAAAAGTGGAACCTCTCTCCAGAGTGACATAACGCTGGTTATAACAAAACAGTCTACATGGCAAAACCTAACCAAGATTAAGGCACAATCTTAAAACACTCGTACTCTTCTGCGTGATTGTAACGCACTGAGGGAAGCATAAGGATGAGCTCAGCAAAATATTCTGAACTGCCTTAACTATCTTTCCACCTGATGAATACAGACTTCTCAACAGATCTCTTGCTTCAAGTACTTTTCCTGGGTCTCTTGCCTGTGGAACAAAACTAACTTTCACCTGAAGAATGCAAGTTTCTCCAGGCTCTTGGTTCATCTCTTCCTTTGCTCTCCCCTGATCTCTGTTGGCTATACTAAAAATATTTCATTAGTGTCTTGTTATCTTTGATGTTTCTTCACATGTCTGAACCTGGCTTTGAGCTGTGCTTCCAAAGACTGCAGGAGCTGTAGCAGGGAAGTGGAGGAGCTGTAATAATCCACAGATCTTGAAGATGACCAGAAAACTGCTTGGTCAGCAAATTAGCCTTGCACAACCTTGGGACAGACCATCAGGTAGAAACAGTGAGAAACATGAGACCAAAAAAGGGTCACAAGCTCAGCCCTAGGAAACATTTGAAAGGAGAACTCTTTGGGGGGATTACAAATAATTTTTACAACTAGAATATTATATTGTCATGTGAAAATGAAACCTGATTATTCATATAGCCCATAATCTATGACTATCAGACAAAGGACTTCTCCATCTATCTACACAGGATGAATGAGGGAAATCCATGAGCAACAGATCCATGTTAAGAGTCTTACAAGGAGTCTGGGCTTTTGCAGGGCATAAAAGCATTTTTAATGAGAAAGATTCAGATGCATTTTCACACTTGGGAATTCAATTAAAACAAGCAACAACTAGATTTAAACCCAGGAAAGCAGCTATTAAAAAAAAAGCAACAATCTCTAAAGTATCTTAGCAACAATTTTTAAGTCCTGCCTTATGTGCCATTACTTATTCACTTCCCCTTCTGGTCTACTTCTAGTGATGTAACTTTTTGTTATAATTGAGTAAATTTAAACCGTCTGGCAAATTTCCTTCCTTCCAGTCAAACAACTAAGAAAAGAAAGAGGCATGATACCAACCCACATACACGTATGTATGTGCTCTCTAGTCTACAAACCATCTGAGAACAGTTGTCCTACCACTTGTGTTTTAATAGCTGACCGAGAAGAAAACCTAAGAATAGCTTTGTCTTTTAATCTAATCTGAGTGCTAACACATGCTTAACAAAGTTATTTATAATACCTTTTCATTTCCCAGGATAAATTACTTCTCTTGGGGGCTGTGGACTACTGATAACAGTAGGAGTCCTGACCAGCAGATTCTGTTTCCATCCCTAAAACTCATCAGCTGTATAACGCTGAACACGTCTCCTCTTTGTGCATCTGTTTCAGCTGTTGCAAAACAGGAATAACTGCATGAACCCCGTATATTTACAGGGATTTGTGAAAAACAATTACCATTTGAAGTGTTTCAGTACCACGGGATGAAAGCAGCTACAAAAGGGAAATATGTAGAATTAATTTACTGACAGATAATTAATACATTTACCTGTGTTGCCTCCCAGCCCCACTGCCTGTACTTGGGATCGTGGGTGAACCTCCACATATACCAGTAGGTCTCAATCACCTCTGGTCTTAGGATGTAATACTTCTCATTCTGCCGCACTGCCACCGCTTCTACACCACCATCAAATTTGAATGCTTCTGGACCCAGCTTTAATGCTGTAAAGGGGAAAAAAAAAATAAAAAAAAGAGAAAAAAAATTTATTCCTTACCAATCTTTGCAGAAAGGGTGGCTAGGAGATGGCTATATCCCGAGTATGTGAGAAAAGCAGAAACTAGCTTGTCTTTAAGCAGTCTCATAAATATTTCCTATTGCTGAGGCCTATAATTTTTCTTATGAATAATTTATCCAGTTCCTGTGAGAAAACTACCTATCTTGACAGGAATACAGTAATCCTCTTGGAAACTAATGAATCACTAAGAATATAAACACGTTAACACATTCAATTACAGGATAAAGTGACTGATATCAGTTCTTTAGAAGCAAAAGACAAAAAGTAGGGTCAACGGATGTCTTGATGCTCTTTGATCCCACCCAACACAGTGGCAAAAGACCTTAGAATAAAACCAGGTATCACCACCTCAAATAACCTAAACTCTCATGATTTAGGGAAGAGCTGTCAGGCCACTGTAACTGATGTGCTTTATAATGTGATCCTTAAGTGTTACAACAAGTCAATGAAAACTTAGCCACACCTGAAAATAAAACTCTGAACTAAGACATTGCCTATTTCAGCCCTTCAAGAAAGCTGTAATGGACCTCTGCCAGCATCTGGAATACTATACTTATGAAAAGGAGGTACTTGTAGAAAAACTGTCTATAATATGAAGATGCAAATACATGTATTTTTTTCATCATACAGCTACAAATTATTCCTCAGATTTGACATAAATAATGCACTCTTAGCTACAGCTGCACCCCACCCTTTGCTTTGGCAGAGAATTTTTAAGGAACTGAAATTTGAGGCTGCACTCAAGCTTTAAAAATTATCAAAGAGATTAATCACGTAATTCCTAAGGGCTAGAGGCTTAAATTAACCACAGCCTCATGAGTTTGAATACGAACACCTCCCCGTGTGTGCCCCAACAGAAAAAATCCAAAAAAAAAAAAGGTCCTTAATCTTTTGGTTTCAAGCGGTATGGCTCTGGAAGCAAACACAAAAAAGAACTACGCTTTCATTCAGCCACACACACATGATAAGGAAGATGCCTTCAAGAAATGTATAGGATAGTTCTTTCAAAAGAGTAATTTTACCTGTTTCAGTAAAAAAAAAAAAAAAATTACAATTTTTACTGCAAAATCAATGAGAGAATGGCCACATTGCACCAGATGAAAGTTTGCCTGGTCCAGTATTGTGTCTGCAACAGAGGCCAAAATCAAACAAGTATGGGGAAGTGGAAGAACTGTCCAAGTATATATAATAGCGTATTCCAGCTTCTCTACCAGTCTCCAATACTTTTTTTTTTTTGAGCTCAAGGTTTCTCCCAGACTAGATATACTTAATGTCATCATTAATTAATAGATTTATTTCTCAAGTACTTATCTGGTGTTTCCTTAAACCTATGTAAGCTTTAAGCATCCAAAACAATCTCTGGTGAAGAGCTCCACATCCCTACTGTCTCTTCAGTGTAGAGCCATTTGTTCTTTTCCATTTTCAGCTTGGTTCCTACTCAACTCATTCCATAGTCTCTAGGGTCTTCCCTTGGAGAGGAGAGTGGAAAACTGATTCCTAGCTATTCTCTCCAGTACCCTGATGATTTTGTATATCTGGTATATCCTACCTACACCCTGCCTTTTCCACACTGAAGAATACTATCTGATTCTGTCATTCATTGAATGGGAACTGTTCCCTACCTTTAGTTTTCCTTTCAGCAACTCTGCAACTCTTTCAACTCCACCATATCCTTTGTGAAATGTGAGGACCAGCCTGAATACAGCACTAGAAGTGTGGACAAGATTAATACAGTGATATAATGACATTTTCTATTTTGTTCTTTCTCACTTTGTTTTTCCTAACTGTTACTGAGCTGACATTTTCATAATCTCAAGTGCAATTTCCTGAGTTGTAATGGTCAGTTAAGGGTTCTTAATTTTATATGTGAGGTTAGGAATAATTTTTTCATAGGTGCCTCACTTTACATTTAACTACACTGAAACTAATTTAGTAATTTATTATGCAATTACTCAACCTCATAAAGTCCTTGTGCAACTTTTCAGCTTACTTTCATCCTTGCTAAGTAGCTTTTTAAAAAAAGTTATTCTTAGGAGCACACTTGCCTTACTGTTCTGCCCTTTTCCTGCTATATGTATGTATAGGTAAATATACGGTAGATATATTTCATTTGTATATATATATATACACGTGTTAAAATATAAAATGTAGGTATATATTTATACCCATAGATACACATATGTACATAAATATATATCAAATATATCAGAGTACCACTGGGTAACCACCATTTGTCCAGTGCAAGAGCTAACTATTTCTCTACTCTATTTGTTATACTACAAACATTTTTTTCCTCCATGCAGGTACTTACTCCTTATGTTGTAGCTTCTTAATACCCTTAAAATGCCTTAGGAGAAAACTTTTGAAAAAAGCCTTTTGGAAACCAGGTAAACCATGTCAACTCATGTCAATATTACTCTTCTCTACCAAAGAAGCTAGATTTCAGTCAGTTCTGGTGATGCATCACCTACAGAAACTGTGACAACTTCTCTTGCTTTTTAGCCTGCTGGTGCATTAAATCTTTAATCATTTACTTGTGTCTACATCTAACATTGTTAGGCACTCCAAGAAATTATACAACCCAGAGGACGGGTGATCCTTGCAGATTGTCACAATCTCCCCGAATTTTTATCTGAAATCAAGGATGCAAAATTAATCACTTTAATATCTGACTAAAGTAAAGACGCTACTATGAACGTATTACCTTTTTGGGGGAACATGCTTCTAAGAAAAGAACCACCTAAGGCCATTTTACAATGCTAGGTCACACTTTAATACAGTTGTTTTAGCATTAACAGGGCTGATAGCCTGTATTTCTAGTCAGGCAGAGCAGATGAGAAACAATTTCACACCACAGTGCAAAATCGCAAAGCTAAACCAGTACCACTTAAAAAAGAGATTTTAACTGATTTAAAGTTGACTTCAAAGACAGCTGTAGTTAGCACTGCTGGAAACAGGCAAATCCCCAGACTAAATATCTATATATCTGGTTTTAGAAATAATTTTTAAAAGACTACTTAATTTTTTTGTGGGTTCCTATGAGACTACAGTCAATCTAGCCAGAAATTTATTGAAGGCAAGAAAGGATTCACAATTATAATAACAATTTCTAGGTTCTGTCCTAAAATTTGAGGAAGAGACTTTCCAAGATACTTTGGTTTGAGACTCTCGGAACCATTCCATCAACATACATTGTTATTTTACACTTCTCACAAAAACAAGTAATTATTATCATCTTTAATTGTTTAGCTGAGTCTTGGGACAGAGGTAGCATCTACTCATACCCTGACAACGTCTCAGCTGAAATCTTAGTCATCTGGCTGATTCTGCACTGGAATCGTCACACGTGAAAACAAGCAAATGCTGTACTCGGATTCTGAGAACAGTTCCTGTCAGAAACTTTAGAGAAATGCAAAAAAACTTTATCGTAAAATAATCTGCCTGTAGTCAGTCAATATTTATCAGCTAATGTCTGGGAATATTTTTATGTGTAAGGAATAACCTTTTACTAAAAATACCGTGTGCTGTAAATCAGCACATGCTGCCAGTCTGCATCAGAAATAGATGTGGCCAGCAGGACTAGGGAAGCAATCATCCCCCTGTACTCGGCGTTGGTGAGGCCATACCTCGAGTGCTGTGTTCAGTTCTGGGCCCCTCACCACAAGAAGGACACATGGAAGTGCTGGAGTGAGTCCAGAGAAGGGCAGCGAAGCTGGTGAGGGGTCTAGAGCACAAGTCTTATGAGGAGAAGCTGAGGGAGCTGGGGTTGTTCAGCCTGGAGAAAAGGAGGCCGAAGGGAAACCTTATCATTCTCTACAAACTACCTGAAAGGAGGCTGTAATGAGGCCAGGGGTCAGTCTCTTCTCCCAGGTGACAGGATGAGAGGAAACAGCCTCAAGTTGCACCAGAGGAGGTTTTGACTGGATATGAAGACAAAATTCTTCACTAAAAGGGTGAAAGAAGTAGTGCGCTTGTTCTGTGAAATTCTGCTCTGATTTTGCTGAGACTGGTCCCTGAAATAGCCTTTTATTGTGTCATGCTAAGGCCTTATGGAAATTTAGGTTGCTTCATAAAGTAGTATTTTTACAGTAATATATTATAAAACCAGGCATATACTGCAGTTTATTACGAGCAACACTAGCAAGACATAGGAATGGACAGTTTTGGATGGTATATATGAAGAAAAGCACTCTCTGTCCTCAGCAGTTTGCTGTCTCCTCTGCAGACACCAAATTGGGCCAGAATTCTCCCAACTCTACAGGAGAGAGAGATCAGACTCTCCCTCTTTACTGACTGAAACATAAACCTATCGGCTGTTTGATAACCTGTCTGCCCTCTGAAAGACAGTCTTTCTGCAAGCAGCTCGTCCTCTTATTAAAGTGTGCAATTATTTCTCAAATATTGCTGTTAAAGCATAATTGAGAAGTCGCCGTTTTGCACACAACAGATCTTTATTTTCTTTAAAAAAATTGGTACAGGCGAAAAAAACCCCAAACACAAAAAAATCCACATTACTTAAATTGCAGGAGTTAACAAAAGAAAACTAGGACACTGCAAACTTATAGCTGTCTGTAGAACTTTCAGTCTGTTTCCTTCGTGTGTGTGTTCTTATACAGTCATTAAATATGTAACCAAAACTTTTATCCCCCTGTCTTTTGACTTATTTAGGGTACAGAATAAACATCTGAAGGAATAAAATTAGGACTGCTGTGCAAACAACTGTAAATTCAGTATTGCTTATTTTTAAGTGTCAAGGATTCAAATATTTAATTTCAATGTTCAGTTTTTTAGAATGCAGTAATACTTATTATGTCCTACTTTTTTGCTTAACCATCTTCTTTTTTTTCTTTCCTTCTTTGTTTTTTAAATGTTTTTTCTACCCAGGAAAAAGTACCACTCATGACTGCCAAATCAAATTCTTTAAAATTACAGACAACTATACAATACTAGGTAATCTTGTGAATAAATACATTAATTTTCATCTTAAAACTGCTTTTGAGTTTTAGTTACCATTACTTCTACTAAGAAGTTATTTCAGAAGTTCACTTCTCTGATGGCTATGCAAAACCATTTATTCACCGTGTGCTTACAAATCTTGCTCTTGGTACAACTGTGTTGTTTATATCTTAAAACAACTCTATTTCTTTTCCATGCTTACCCCTTGAGATGACAACAAAATTAATTGTCGTCTTTGGCATTATTTTACTAGTCTGGGCAGGCCAATCTCTCTCATTTTTCCCACTGTAAGATACAAGCTCTGTTGCTCTGATCATTCTGTTGGTCCTTCACTGCATTTACTCTGCTTTAAATTCAGATTTCCAAAGCGTATTCTGGGTGACAAATTATACATGTCTTCTAAGGCACCATTAATATTCTCTAATCTCTGCTGAAAATTCTTCATCTGATACAGACAAGGACTTCATTGGCATTTTTCAACACCCTATTTAGAAGAAAGAGCTCCAGCCTTTTTCCTGGTGAACTTTTTATTTCTAACAGTCCAGTCCTCAAGATCTCACTGTTTACTATTCCGAGACTCTTCTGTTTTAATTGTGTCTTATGACTTATGGCTCCTGTAAGCGTAATCAGCACACTCTGACTTTATGCATCAAGGTCATTATTAAAGATGTAAAATAAACCTGGTCCAAAAGACTGAGCGTGAGACTCTTGTTGGACTTCCAGTCCAGCAGTGAAGTCTCATATTGCCCTCTCATTAGGCAGGACTTTGGCAATCGCAGTTTGTATACAAATCTTTATCCTATCTAGTTTAACTGTACTTAGCCAGAATGCTCTATTACTAAAAACAGTGAAAGATGCATTTACAAATTTTTCACGTTACATATCTGTAAGAACAGTACGTGTGCAATGAAAAACTGCCCTATCTATCCGGGAGGAGAAGAATTCAGACGCACTCCTTCCTCCCTGCACCCATACAACCTGTCTTAGCTGCCTGATCCAAAAATAGGGATAAACATGCAGGAAGGAACCATATAAAGTCTAGTATTATATTTACTCACTATGAAGTAAATACATGGATGTTAAAAAAAACACACTAGTATAAAACCAATGCATGCTAGATAAGGCATATGACCATAACAAATCTTAAAAATAATTAAGACAATTTCTGTATTTTGACTACTGGAATAACTAGATTAGCAATGTATCTTACTTGTCCTGTCATATGACTCATGACATGTATGTGCAATTTCAGCTCCAAGCTGCAAATAATGTCCAGCTTTATCATCTCTGGAACCATCTGCTCCAAGGGCAAACATTCCCCCTGCAAAACAGGTCAAATGGCCCATCTTTCTTTCAAGGTGCCCATTCTTCCACTCCCCGATGAAGGTCAGTCCTCCATTGGACTTTCTGATGAGATGTTTTTCTATGGCCTACAAGAAGATTAAAAGAACTTTCAGATAGCATTTCACATGCAAGCTTTACATACTAACTTTTCCGCTAAATTATGCTAATGAGAACAAACATAGGAAAATCACACCACACTTTTAGCTGAGAATTCAGCATATATTTTATGGGTCAAATAATGTTTAGATACCTGTTAACTCTGAGAAGGATCGAGCCTGTGTGTACTCAGAAAACAGATCCATGTCGGATACTTTTGGTCAGCAACATGTGTAAAGACAGCACCTGTACTGTCAGTCAGCCTTTTACAGACAGTGACAGGAATGCTCCCGCCACCTTCTAGCCGCTTCTCCATAGCGGCTTTCTGATTGCACATGGTCAAAGGGTGGGTGAGGGTTAGAGGAGCTGGTCACAAAAAACATTAATGTTATTTTACAGGTGAGGTACCTGCTGCTTTTTGTTTGCACATTTGTATCAATATATGTTGTTGCTTGTGATTTATAAATGGTATTCCTCTGGTAGTAGGAAGGAGAATAGCTGACCTAACTTTCCAAAGTTTGCAAACTACATGGGACAGCACGTTTACTTAATCCTCTTCCAGAGATGTTCAGAATCCCCACCAATCTACTGCAGCACTTACTATCTTTAGCATTAGGCTGTTTTTCTTGTAACTAGAATCTTGTTACAGTTTGAGTCCAATAAAGACAATTATCTTCTTTACCATGGAAACATTATGCCTGTCTTCTTTCCAGAAATCTCTTTTGCATTTCCACACATGCCCCGCGATGGGTTTACAACTTCCTACAAAGTCCACGACCTGTGACTGGTCATAGTACTACAAGTCTGATCAGAATTAAAGGACTAAAGTGTCATTAAAAAGGCATTTATTACTCTCCTCGCCAACCCCAGGCTCTAATACAGAAGTGAATGACTTCATCACTCCATTACCTTTCTGGTACCTACAACAAATTACACCCCAACTGTCCATAACTGTATTTTGCACTAAAACTAAATATACTGAGAACACACGGGCAGAGCATCCCACTTATAGCTAAAGCTGCTATCATGGAAGTAGAGGTCACACCTGCTGCACGCAGTTGTCTCTTTGCTATCTACACAGTGCAAACTATGCAGTTTAGGCAGACTACAATACAGATTCAAGCAATAAATACACAATCAGCTTGCAATTTGTAATTTGGGTTTGAGAGCAGACAGTGAAATAGCCTTTCCCTCTAAACAGCGAGACTGTCTTTCGTTTTCAACAAATGGACAAACAAAAAGCTTCAAGCTCATCTGTGACTGTAGTACGCATTCCAAGTTAACTCCCTTATTTTAGGATTGATGCTTAAATGGTTAAGGACTATTAAAGCAGCCGCATTGAACCCAACAAAATTTGATAACGTGGAACTCCTCCATTCAGGTACCAAAATACCATCTGACAGCCTTCCAAGTTTTTCTTCAACAAAAAACTTTTTAAAAATCAAAATTATTGAAATTATAGTCTGACAAAGAAGTTTATAGCATTAGGAGCCTCAACTGGGGAAGACAGTAATATAAACAGTAATCTGAAATAGTCATGTTTCTGAACATGTATGTGTTTCTGTATGGTTTTCTGAGATGCTGCAGTGCCTGCAGATGTGAATCTACACCTCAGCCATGTAGTTAGTGAAGATCTGGCAGTCCCCACACAGCCAAGGTGGATGTACAAGCTAAAGGCCAGTGCAGCGGGTTACAAGGAGAAGATTGAATTATTGTCAGCAGGGCCTTGCTCCCTACTCACGCTGTGGACTGAGCTGTCATTTGGATGGCACAATTTTTCCACTGTCCTCTATTGAGCCTGTGCATTCTGAAGGAGGTGAGAGAGAAGTGCTGGTCTGCATTCCTGTTGGGCTAGTTTCTTCAAGAGTACCACTGACAGATTTGAAGTTTCTGCTTACAGCAGGATGCAGCCAGAAGAAGGCTGAAATAACCATCAGAGCAGAAACTAATAAGTCTCTGACAACTGCTAGAGTGGTTGTCTAACCATCATGCAAACTGGCATTGAGGACTGGTATGATACCTTGGCTTCTGCTGCTGGGGAGCCTGATGTGGTTAACCATATAAGCCTCATTTGTTCTGAAAGTACATGTATAGGAAAGGTTGTATCTCCTGAAAATTCTGCAACTGAAGATAATACTAAGATCTGTAGCACTGTCTCTGTTGATTCAATTATCCTGGACTGTGACAAAACTGATGATTATAGGATAGCTTTTTGACCATATGGTACATAAAAGTTGGGGAATCCTTTTTAGAGGAAAGCCACTTTTACTATGTGGAACAAGAAGGCTTAAAAGTGTTTGGAATATTTTTCCCTGGAGGAAAACTTTCTTTTTTTTCCCAAATGTTGTGTGGAATTCCCTTTTGAATTGTATCTTTTTGTGATTTCATAACTGTTGAGGAGTAAGTGGTTTCAGGAGCATTCCCCCAGGGGGACAAAAATTGCTCTGGTTGGCATCAGGAGAGCCATCAAAGGCCAAATTTATACACTTCTCCATGAGTTACTCCTTCACACTAAACTTGCTTTCAGAGTTTGACTGAAGAACATCATCTAGATGCAATGTATTCTCTGTACACAAGAGGGGCACGTCTTCTGAACTTGAACATCACTGTCCTGTATGGGGGGTAGTTTTTGAAATCTGAAAATCAAGTCCTGTCAGCAACTTAATAATTAAGTTCTATCTTAACAGTTGCAAAGGAAGCATCCCCCAAAGGAAAATAAATGCAACCTTCTCAAAATACTTTCTCATTCAACAGCCCCCTGCTTGCTAACTGTATAAAAAGGACAATTAATATTTACAGTAATTGACAAGGAACAGCTGGGAGCACTGCTTAGCAGACAAGAAAAGCTTGAGCAGGCTGGGATAGACCTGACCTCTGTATCCTGGGGTGGATGCCTGGAACCACAAAGCACTCCAGTAAGTACTGTAAAGCAATGACATCCAGCTGGACCATGAGGAATACACATACACTAGAGGGGACATGTATACTTAAGCTCCCAAAGAAAAGACTTAGTTCACATCAACTAAGAGATTATCTAACAGAAGAAACTTCCTTAGTCCGTGAAATGCTCAAAACAATAGTCTGAGATGTGAAAACAGAATGTTCTCTATCTGTTGTCCGTGGTTTCTGCGACTTTTATAACTGTAAAAAAAATAGCATTTTCTGAGCTGTCTTGCAGCAGTACTTGCTATGTTGTAATAATCAAACACACTGCTGAATCCTCCTTTGAGCTAATGCGAATCCTTCTTTTAGCTATCTAATGCTGTGCAATAAGAAAGAGCAAGGATCAAATTCATGAGCCTAACAGATTAGACTACTTAAGATAACAGATCAAAAGGAAGCTTCCCTGTCATCTGGCCAACCTGAGACGGAGAAAAGACACTTTAAAGCAGATCAGCAGGGAGGTCCACAGGACGATGTTGAAAGCAAAATTAAGAGGCCTACTCTCAGTATTTATCACCACAAAAAACTCCCACAAAAAAAAAGTTTTACAATTCCAGCTCTTATCACAGCTGTGAATCTACATGCTAGGACATCGAAATAAAGTGTCCTTTACAGTGGAGGACTGCACTAATGTTATATAGCATGTAGAGCTCATGGATACAGAATTCGTTCATACTCTTGTCATGAAGTATATGGTAACCTGGGTAAGGCTTCATATGCCATAGACTGGAAATCATGACAACTGAAGAACAGATGCTATCATTTTTCTTTCTCTTAATACCTCCAAGGAATGGGGATATCACTGCCTACTGCAAGACCTGAGAGCGAGGATACACTTGTCTATCTTCCACTCTCGCCCCTGTAGCAAGCTAAGGGAGTGAATTGTGGCTGGACACATATCTTCTTTTAGACTGGTGGGTGCTGAGAGCATTTCCAACTCTGTGCTGTGAGTGGGAAGAATGTATTTTACACTCTTCCCCTTCTGCTTGCATAAATGACACAAAGAGAGTTTGCTGCAAATTTTGAAAAGCAAAGAGTAAGAAGCATCACCTATGGAAGAAGACCTATGTTGTGGGAAACAACAAAAGAACGGTAAGTCTCTTAAAATATTTTGAGATTTTAAATAAAAATTCAAAATGCAATTATGTATTGCAAACCCTTCTCATTAACTCTTTGCCCATGTCTTTCAAGGTCAAATAGGATCTGGGATAAACACAAACCCTGAACCAGAAGGATGTTCCACAATGCACAAATCAGTACGGTTCACGCATTTTCAAATGTACATGGGTGGGTTTAGCTGAGAGAAAGCTGCAGAAGAAACCATCTGATGCTTGCAATGCAGGTCATGTCACACATGAAGCAGGAGCAGCTCAGCTCTTTCTCCTTCTTATCCACAGTATGTTTTCATCTGGTCTCAAATTTGCTTTGCTGTGCCTCCATTCAGAGACAGAGATTTGCCCATACAAAATGTTTGCAAGACTGGGCTTACAGTGAGGAGACCAAAAGGGAAAGTTTATTTCCTCTAATTTTAAAGTGCTCACAGTTGAGGAATCAGAATAAAATATTTCAACAGTAACCACAATGGATGTTAAACATCAACTGCTAAACATTTTTAAACCCACAGGATCCAATAACTTGTATTCTAGACCATTCAAAGTACTCAACTAACATGTAGAACTACTAATGTTGACTTTAACAAATCCTGGAAAGTTAAGGAAGTTCAAAAGGGCTGAGAAATAGCTGATGCTTTAACTGTATTTTAAAAGGTTATTAGAACAATCACATAAAATTATGTAGTTTCAAAAGTAAATGTTTGACTGACAAGTGCATGCTGATATTATGAATATTAGGAATTTCTGGAATTTCCTTGGTATTGCACAAAATATTAATCCTAAACAAATTTCATTAAAAGTTGGCTTGCTAGAACAGTCAAATGGAAATAAAAAATGTGAAAAGTCCTCCTCCCGTGAAGATTCTAAAAAGATACTTTTATTCAATGCTAGGCAGCATTTCTACCAACAATCTGCAAGAAATAAACGCTAAAAAAATTTGCAGATGACACAAAAATTGATGGAGCTATAGATAGTGATAAGAGAAAAGTCAGTCCTGTAAAATCATTCAGAACAGATGACAAAATGGGTTTTGCCTGAACAATTGTGTTTTAATAGAGTTAAGCAAAAGGTCACACATCGAGGAATTCGAAATGTAAATCACAGTAGTAGGAAAGCAGTAAATCAAAAGGATTATAACCAGCTTCAGAGTAAAACCAACTGGGAAGTGGATGACAGTGCAAGGCAAAGGTTAAGAGTACAAACCCAGCTCTTGGCTAGATGAAGAGGAGAATACTGATAAGAAATCAGGCAATGACATATTAGAAGAAACATTACATTCTTGTCTCCATACTAAAGACACTGAAAAATACTTAGAAAAAAGCTTAAGAATTCAAAGTCTGGTTTATATCATGAGACTGAAGAAAAATCATGCATTTCTCCTTTGTTAGTAACCAGCTACATGATGCAAAGAACCCTTTAAAACAATGTAAGGAAGGAAAAAGTTCAAGTAGCTGAAAGCAAAATGTAATCAAATTCAGGTCAGGAATAAGATATATTACAGTTTCAAGCAATTTCAGGCTACAACTTTCACCGTGTATCTTTTAAAACATGTATTTTGAGAACTCCAAGGACAGGCGCTTTGCTTTAGGAGACTGACCTCACTAAAACTAAGCTTTAGGAGCCTGCGTTGAAAGAAGCACAGAATGCACAGAACATGGAACAACTTAGGCACCGAGCACCTATCTGCACTTGGACAAGACCAGGTGGTCCCTGCTGCTGTTGGTACCATAGCTGCCAACTAAAACTAGCTTGGTTACTAGTCTCTACGTGTCTTAACTGTAGCACAGGCACGTTGGCCCTATATGGGCACAAGTGAGCCTGGCAAAAAAAAAAAAGAAGATGCCTGTATATGGAGAAACTTAAGAAGTAAGATATGGGCAGCACAAAGCTCAGAGCCACCACAAAAAGACCCCCAACCCCAAAACCCACTGAACCACCCTGCAGTACTCTCTGTTTGGGCAAGCACTACTTGATCTGTGAGAGGGAGCGAGATCACATCATGGAAGAATTATTGAGCAAGGAATAAGCATGAACTACATTTTACAAGATAAATAGGGAATATAACACTTAAATGTTTTAGGAAATAATTTTAAGAATAAAATGATTCAGGACTTCATCTCCTAGAATGACTCCGTACACAGGATAAAAATGGCTTGGTAGTTCTGCACACATCTTACAGGTTTTAAATCTCTTTCTAATAAACTATAGCTTGGGCTTTTACATTACACCACTTTGCACAAGCTGATTATTTTTAGCACAATAACCTGCATCAGATGCATTCCACAATAATACTTTTTAACCTACTCAGAGCGAAAGCTAGTATTTTTCATCACTTGATTTCTTAAAACTTACATAATCAAAAGCACCTGTGGATTGTTGTCTTTTTTTTTTTTAATTATTAAAGATGTTTTTTAAGTTCCACTGTATTGGAAAACTCAATGAATTATAATCACCTCAATTGCATCGTCGTACATTTTCCTTGCTTCCGTGTCCGTCTTGTCTGACATAAGCCAGGCTTTCAATAAATATTCATAAAAACTGTCTCCCAGCCCGCCCACGGATGTGTGATCTGGAGGAGGGAAAGAGGGGAAAAAAAAAAAAAAAAAGTTGAAGTTGTTACATAATAGCACCTTAAATTTATTCAAAACATAAACTTATGTTTTTAAGGTCTACCATCATAGAATTATTAATATTTTAAGCCTGTTTAGCAGAACAAAGCTGCACTATATCCCCTGCCCTTTCCAAATTTAATTTCATAAGTGTGGAACCCGCTGTATGTGTTCATTACCCGTCATTCCGCATAGGCTATCCCTCATATCAGAAATGTAATTTGACCTCTTTTACAGAACCTAATTGTTTTGCTGCTAGACTTTGGGATTTTTAATTTCTTTTTTTATGTCTCTATGAAAAAGTATATATAAAAAACCTGTAAGATCTCTGTATCTGGGATGCAACCATGTCACGTGCCTGGCTCTGAACTGTCATGAACTTCATGGGATCCAACCCTTCCAGGAGATTTTTATTTCCAACAGCGTAGTTACTTAACAGACTAACGAATTTCTCAAAGTAAAGGTTCTTATTTAAATTCTTTCAGTCAAGAAGGAGGCAAATTGCCTTTGTCGTGTTACAACACAAGCCCCGTTCTGTTTCGCCGTGCCTGAGCAGCCACGCAGAGCCCGGCCCCGTGCTGGCTACAGGGTAAGGCTGCTTGACTATTAGAACCCACCACCACATAAACTGGACCTTCTAACATGCAGATTTCTTTTTTGATGCCTTTTTCCTTGCAGGGGTTGCCTTTCCCAAGTAGCATCATTGCTATTCTGCGCTAATAGACCACGTGAGAGCTGCCTACATTTCTCTTTGGGTGAGCTATCATACAACCCCATAGAAAGCCTACTGGTCTGACTCAGTCTTGGAGCTCCTGTTCCAACCACGGTAAGAACTCCCTCACTACACCCTTCATTACCTTTCATTCAAAAAGCAGTACAGTTTGTGAGATTTAATAAGCGACTCAAAGAACAGCAGCACATAACTTTCTCTTTCCCAAAGTTACAGTCCCCAAAATGCTGGCACCGGAACAGTCTTATTCTGCTGAAGGTAGGTGAAGGAAACTTTGTCACGATGCCAGAAATTCACTGCCTGAAGCATGGCTGTTACAGTCATGCAAGTTCCCTTTTACCAGGTGAAATAGAGAAAAGATACGATACTTCCTTTCCCAAAATACCTCAAAAAAGCAGTATTATTCACAGTCTTTCTGGGATAAAGGTACAAAAGAGAGGCTGGAGCTTTCCTTCTATTCCCTTTTCCTCCAAGCACCATCATGCCCCAGCATGTCTGCTTGTCTCTGAAGATATGAACAGGGGGTTACAGCTGGCAGTTGCTTCTATCCTAACTCTTCCAGCTGCCTCTTGACTCCTCTGCTACTTACCAACAGATTTCTAAACAAAGGAAGGAGCAGGTGGAAAGCCCATGCCCTTCCCATTTGGTTTCAGGTTGTGAATTTAGAGCAAATTACTTCAAGCCCCTCTCTTGTATCTCAGTAGCTCCTAGACAGCCTTTTCACACCCAGCTCCTCGCTGATGTAGCTGCAAACAATGAGTTTTCCTAAGTTTTCTAGCTCCGAGTTGTAAAAGGGCATATGGGTCACTTTATTCCACAAATGCAAGGGCTAGAAATTACTCCTTCGATGCACTGCTACATTCTCAAGTGGACACAAGCACTAAGGGTCTATGGTTGTCAGGAAAAAAAAATAAACAAGCCATCCCAAGACTTCAAAGTTACAACTCATGTCAGCATTACTCAGGGGTTGTCTTCACAAGTGATACAGGTTAAAACTACTTCTGTTAAGCTGCTGCCTCCTCCCCAGCTGAGCAACGTCACTTGAGTCAGAGCTGCTCCTCTGCCAGATTTCTTTCACAGGTGCACTCTGTCCCCAACCAGGACAGGATTGCTGAGTATCCCTCAGCAGCGTTCATCTTGTAGCAGCTCCAGCTGGGTGCGGGGCAGGAAAGAGCAGGAAGATGAGTGGAAAAAAGTTTATTTCCTAAAGAGAGAAATCTACCTTCCAGGTGAGTTTCCAAAGTCATTTATTAGAAACACACCCCATTTCACGTCTACTTCTTCAGGCAGTCATTGGAGAACTGTCTTTCTCCTCTGCCAGCAGCTCTTCTCCTCCTCCACACTGCTTCTCACTTTAGAAGGAAGTGCAGGGAAGGCAGGAACAAGTAGCATTGGGACACTGTGAGAAACCGTCCCGGCGCCATCCCCTAGAGAGCCGTTATTGTACCTTCTTCATAACGTTCAGAGGACGGAGCTGCGCAAAACACAGATCCTCCTCCCACTCAGCAAGCAAGATGCAAACATGGTAAGGCTAAGGACTTCTAAGGGCCTCACAGCTAGTAGCCACAGTGTTTTCTTTATTGCCATTTTGCATACCTCCAACTCTGAACTACTCAGAGTTTTCAAGGCTCCTCTCTCACTGAACACTGGGGTCCACCATTTCCCTGCAGATGCCCTTCACAGATGGACCAGAAGGTGGACCTGCCCAAAAGGGCAAACTGATTCTGTTCCTTCTTTTCAGCAGCAGGAAAGGGAGAAATTAAATGTTTTTGGAGGTCACACACGGTAAGACATCACGGACAGAGAAGTTTCACACAGGAAGGAAGCTGTATTTCAAGGGAGCTGACTGCACTGCGATACAGCCGTCTTTATTTTCCTGACCCTTCCCCATCTGCAAAGAATACCAGAAAGATGGTGGGAGTGAAAAGGAGGTCATCACAGCAGCTGAGCCGAGGCTTAAGCACAACAACTTTTCCAACTTCTACAGCTGCGTTAACTGCACTGCTGGCACGATCTTCTTCAGGTCTTCTGCTAGTGTCAGAAGGTGTTGCTAAAGCAGAATTTGTTGCATTTTGTGTAAGTACTATAACTAGAAATAGTTAGAAATAACTAGACTGAAAAGTAAACGACTTCTTGTGTAGACTGCAGGACTTTGCCAGCTCACTCTTACCTTCTGGATATGCAAAAGAAGTATTTTTCAAGATTCCTTAGCAAATGTATAGCTGGTGAAAACCACAGATTTGAGTCATCACACACCATTCTTCTCCTACAAACAAAGCTCCTGACATAAATTTATCATCAGAAGATCCACGGTGGCTATCACACCCTACTGCTATTTGAGCTCCAGATCGGGTGGATTCAGAGATTTAAATCAACTCAAAATGTTTTGCTCATAAAAAATGTTTTGCACGTAAAATATTTTGCAGTTTTTCAATCAGCCCTATCTTTGCATGTCAAAACAGAGTACTAAAAAGACCAACTCATGATATGAATAACTGAGTTTACAGTAGGGCACTGGGTACTCTTCAGTAGACAGGTGTGAAAGTATTGTATTCAAAGTGTAAGTATTTTGCAAATTTAAAAATTGATTTAATTTTTCACATACTTGATGTACAGAAACTATTTTCATTAGCTTTATGTCATTTAAAGGCTCTTACTGTGAAGTGAACTTTACTGTGATTTCAGTGAAATCCTGAAGTAAAATTCTTTCCAGATAGAGACAAATATAACAAAGAGAACAGAAGTATGAGGGCATATCAAATATGGCAGAAGGCACACATTCTGTTCATTGACATGTATACATTTTTAGAACATTCATTTCTTCCAATTGAGACAAATTAAGATATTTTTCATTCCCCATTTTTCAAATGTAGGGCCCAGATGACTGGGCAAACATGAAAGGATTATGGTCAAGGATTCCTTGGGAGTCTTATTTTACATTAAAAGGCACAGTAGCTGCAGTTGCAAAAAACTAGCTTCCACGTTTTCAACCAAAACCAATTACAGAAAGCACTGCATTTTTTCTGGTTTGTTACGCAGTTGAAAGCACGTTGCATGCAAACCTGTGCAGTCATGCTGTTTGTAGCCTTCCTCCTTGCCAGAAAGAGACAAAATCTTAATAGAAAGACAAAGATATTTACAGTTTATAGCAACATTTTTGCTGAGGTACTTCAAGAGATTTACAACTTGGTAAATGCTGGCATTTTTCTTCTTAATAAACAGCGTGCAATTAAAAAAAAACCTAATCAATGTCATAGCAATATTTTAATGAGTTTTAATTCGTTGATAAAAGATTTATATTTAGTCAAATATTACGTGTCTGCTAATATTAAAATAGTGCTGTCCACCTCTTTCCCACAGACTGAGTGGAGGACTTTCTTTTAAATTCTCACACCATCATTACCTACAAAGCTAGTTTCACTCCAAATTAATGAATATGTATCAGCAATCCATTAGCCCATTGCTGAAACAGCCTCCTCTGACAAGAACCAGAACAATTATTTCAGAGCAAACCAAAGGAACACATAGGAGGTCAGAAAGGAGCCTACATGCTATCTCTTAACTGAAATGACAACGAATCCCAGGTTGAGACAAAAGGGAGAGCCTGTGGCGCTCTGGTGATTTGTTCTTTGCAAGTGAAATCGTTTCTTTACAAATCTGGGGAGACAAATAAACTCGTTTTTCCTCAGCTAGCTCTTCAGGATGTGGGCAGCAGGGTTCTCCCCTCCTCAATTACAGCCAAGGCACTTCGATAGATTTGACTGTCTTCTCCAGGACTAATTTTTTTGGGGGTGGTAGTAGATAATACAGATAACTAGGCATTCACATAGTTCATTCTCTTTTCTCATCCCAGATCTCCGTAATGGCTGTAAATAGCTTCCTCCACAGCAACTCAGTATCTAAATGAACAGCAGTGGTTCCCAAGAACACAGTTACCGCAGCAGACTGCAAGTTACAAACATGTGCCACCCTTTTTCTTTGGTTCAGCGAGCAGTAACATATTTTCCACAACAACTGAAAGCCCCCTAAAGATAACATTAATAACAAAACCTGCTCTAATGAAGGTCTACCTGCTCTCTAGAGCGAACTTAAGATGCGTAAATTATTTTTAAGCAGATGGCTTTAAGTAGTTAACAGCAACTTAATGAGGCAAATTAAAAACAGTTCATGATTTGCTAAACCCTCTCTGCTTTGTGCCTTAATTGTTCAATTGTCATTTCTTGGCAATGAGCAGGAATCAAGAGAGAAGCCGGGCATTGTTTTAAAACCAGCAGATCCTGCCAGAACTGATGCAGCAGTCCCAACACCTGAGGGTGAGGCTTGGTGTTCCCCATGAGCCACTGCCCAGTCCTGACCGAGGGGGGGGCATGTCCTCCCGTCCTTCCTTTGAGTCCATTGAGCTTATGTGTCATTTATTGCACACGGAATGAAAAAGATAAAATTAAATGCGGACATTTAGCATGCACAGACTGCTGAGCTGAACAGCAGTGCAATGAGGTAGCATTCTAGCAGTACATAAGCACGAGCAGATGAGAACCAACTAAGCCGATAGTACTTTTCATTCATGAATTTGCAACTATAACACTGATTAATTATTTTAAACTACAGACAGCTAGATAACAAGCAAGAAAGAATTAGCAATGTGGCAATATGTAAAAAAAACCTTAAGTCTTAGAACGGGAATTCTAAGTTGTCACTCTGAAGTAAACTAACTTAAAACCTGCCCACAGTGCTATATCCAATAGACTGAAAACAAAATCCCGATTCATTTAAACCAAAAGAATGGTAGCAGAGAACTATTTTGCAACAAAAGGACAATGTAGTAAAAGGGGAGACTGATTTTCCTGAAGGACCACACGCCCAGTACCTTTGACAAAGTGCTGTTGTAATATCCCAGGAAAAGAGTTCAAGAGTGGAAAAGATAAGTGACTGGGATGGAGTAGTGAAGTGATAAAGCCAGTATTAAATTTCATTAAGAAGTCCACATACCCCATCACCATTAGTTGTTTTGGGTACCAGCTGGACTTACAGTGCAGAAGTCCTCTTTCCCTGCATAGGAAACTTTTAAAGAATTGCTTTTCTGTTTGTCTTCAGAATAGCTCTGATTAAATTTCAGTTCAATCTTTACTTCCTGTAGTTGGGCTTAGTGGCCCTCAGCTGGTCTAAATAGGTGCAAGCTCCCTTTCTAATCCTTTAATCCAGAAAGCTGAGGCCCTGGAAATTGCAGCTGCTGCAATTCACAGTGGAAATTCAACCTAAGGATGCCATAAACTATGGTGGATAGCTTAAAAGTGCAAACACTTGTAAATTAACTGCAGCAGAGGCAGCCCTGATAAAAGGAGGTGGAGGTGCAATTTTTAGTCAGCTATGAGTCATTTACCACTAAGGAACACGTTACCAGCATGAGAATTTTTCTGAAAACATGCAGGTTGTCACATAACAGAACTATGCACAAAGAACAGTTAAGGCTGCAAAGCCAAGCATTTCTAAGTTAGGAGACAGCTGAACAGACATTGCTTTCCCATTCTACTGTCTGGTGCCACAACAGATTCAAGCAACAAGAAAAATCTATAGCTCAGCTCCTCCCAACCTAGGGATGCGTGATCACGCCTGCTCAGCGCGCACAACTCCAGAGAACATAGCAGCTAAATACTCCATATGGAGAAAGTAGACATGGCAGTTTTTCAAAGGCTTGAAAAAATATGGATGGTTTTCTCCTTAAGCAGTCTTGAAACAAATAATTCCCACAATATTTCATATCAAAACCATAATGGTTCTTGAGCTTCTTAACTGCACGCTTAGAAAAATAACCAAACTTTAATCTGAGTAGAATCACATTCTACCTCTAGCTTCATTTAGACATGGCTGAGGCATTTTTGTCAAGGCTGTTTTAAAAAAATCCAACAAAACAGCTTGAGGCAGACAGAATATTCCAGTTGGAAGAGTTGAAGATTGGCAGCCACAAGAAACTGAAAATATAATCACTTAATGGAAAGTTTTGGGGAATCTTAACCATAAGTGCTACCACTATCTTGTATAATAAAAGTAAGCAAAACTACTTCCTAGAACTGTAGTGATTATAAAAAAAGATAAAGATTAAAATTCTCAAATTTGCACAATTCAAGTGTGTGCTAAGACAACAGAAATAATTTGAAACAGAACAAGTACATTTAGGTAATTCATGTTGTTAGAGTCAAAATGCATCTTCAAATTCAATGTAGTTTACGATTCTGTAGTGTCAAAGGAGTATCTTAATTTGATATCTTACAACAGGCTCTCCTTTCACACTCAGAAATTCCCAGCTGGAACAAATATTTTCCTTTTTGTATTCAAACTTCCCTGAAAATTCCAAAACCTTCCAGCTATTATTTATAATTCTGGAAAGATTTAAGTCATCTCTCAGAAGACACATTCACGAGTTAAAGATACATCAACTCAATATATCAAGTCCACATGTGAAAATGAAAAGCAAGTGAGGCCATTACATTGGTTGGTGCTTTTATTGAAAAGTAAAGTTGCCTTTTATCACCTGAAGTTGTCTTTTCCAGACTATTACACTCACCAACAGAGCCACCTGAACGAAGCACATCTGCCGCTCTGCCAAGTTTGGAGTCAGTGTAAATCCCACCTGCTCTGGAAGCTTTAAGTAAGCTGCTGGAATTTGCAGTGGATTGATGGGAAGTCAGGTACGTGTTTACCTTCAACAACTTTTTTAACCTGACATGGTGGCTACGAAAAAACAGTTGAGAGGTGCTAACACCTTCTGCTACAACCAATACTGCTGTAGATACATGTCCACAATCCAGAGTCCCTTTTGAGTAAGGGTTTCTACATAGGGGGATTGACAAACTCTTAATGTCATTACAACCTTTAGTTTATTCACCTTAGCCTTCCTGTAAGATCTAAACTCTCTCATTACGGATTAAAAACAAGAAAATGGGAGAGAGAAAGCCTTTATTAGATTAAATCTAGCCCAACATCCACTTATGCAAAATTAGTTGGCAAAACCACTGTCAACAACTGCTCCCTCTCCCTTCAAGCTGTATCAAAACCATAGCAGTTTATATATGGATATATGCCATGCATATATATAGATAACACATGAATGCTAACAGTCAAAAAGAGATTCAAAGAAGCAATGAAAGACACTCCCCGTTTTTTATGTTCTTAGGGATTATACCACATGCAATAACAAAACCAGACTACTCTGCATATTTCTTTTTCCCAGACTTGTAGCTATGTATCTCTTATTTTTCCTCTTACGACATCAGCCTGAAATTGTGCACACATCTAGGTGAAGTTTTGGTCACTTTATTGGTGCTAGGAAATCATGCTGATTGTAAGATTTACTCAGTCCATGCCCTATGACTGAGTAACCACATCCTTTGTTTTAGTTTAGGCTGCATTCATCACCATCTCTCTCTTATTTTTGACAACACAGGCCAAAAAAAAACTACAGTGTCATCTGCAAAGATCATCTCTGTCTTCACCATCTCCAAAATAAGATAGTATTTTACCTTTCTGCTACAGGACAATCCAGCTCCCATTGGATTAAATCAACCCATTGGGAAAATACATTCAACATCCACTGACTAAAACTTACTGACCCTCTCCCCTCAACGTCACTGACTGGGAAATCTTTCTCACATGACCACCAAAAGGTACATCCCACAAATAATTCAGAGTATGAAGTCTCACATAATGAAGACAGAATGAAAATAAATAGACTATTTTATGTCACCTGAAATCTACTACTGGTCTAAAGAATGTCGATATAAACAGCTTGGTGCACAGCCTCCAACAAATAAGTGATACAGAAGGAATAAAATACAAACAAGTACTGTATTAAAGCTGTAAGAAGTTTGTAATTGGACTTTGATAGGAAGTCAGTCAGTCAAGGGCAGTTAAAAAATACAGTTTAGGTATATAGAGACTTTAGTACAGAGATCAATTATTAAAGAAACAGAGTTTCCACAGGAGCTCAAACTTTAAAAGCTCACAGACCATGTGTTAAAGAATATCTTTTTAGGCCAAATGATTTTAAGTTAGCTATCTTCAAAGCCAACATTTTAAACTCTCAAGGATATCAGATGGTACCCTAAGATATGGTGGACTCTGTTAATACAGATTTACTGAATTTACAGTCAGGAAAATAAATGTTCAAGCTGTTGCGGGGCAGATTTCAAAAAAAAAACTACGATGTACTCCCCACTAAGATCATGCCCTAAAAGTACAGTTTGGTGGTACAGCGAAACAGAATTTTCATCTCTCTCTACAACAATGCATGCAAGCACTTTCAAAGCCCAGTTACACCATATCTAAATCCTGTCTTTAGGAATTATTTATAGACAATCCCTTTCAAATGCATAATTCATATACATGTTTAACCTTCAATAACACCAGAATCTTTAACACACTTAACTTTTGTTTGCTTAGCTTTTTCAGCATCTTGCTCAATAGACCAACAAAATACACACAAAAGTGTATTTCCTGTAATGCACAGCTCTGCTGTATTTCATGAGAACAAAGTTTTAACAGACGAACTTGCTCTTCGTTTCCAATTAATATCAAATTTGAATGCAGCCTTTTCTTGGAACACAGATAATTACATTTGTACATGGTTATAAAGCAAAAGGGCAAGGGGAATTCCCCATCAGAGATTACACATATTATTTTATATTCAAAACACATGCATGCTCCTAAATACAGAACAAGACAGAACTTTTTGGAGAGAAAAATTAAGGGCATCTGCCAAGATAGCAAAGAAAATTGAAGAGTAGAGAACGACCCCCACCTCCTCCATCTGCATCTGATACACACATGCCTACTGCTGTAAGTCTAGAAATCATGTTGCATTTTTATTTGTTCATAACGTACTCAACTGAAAGCAGATTTAAAATAAATAAAAAAACCCCCACTCTACCACAATAAATGCTTGCATCAATCTCCAAACTAACCAGCACAGAGATCACATATCTACAGTTCTATAACTAATGTTCCAACCACAAATCAAGAAAGAAATTTAGTTCCTAAATCAAATAAATGTGCAAAGATGAAGTCAGGCTGGGAACTACAATAGATAAAATTAATTATTTTAATCCTGCACCATTTCTGTTTAAGAGACAGAAAATCTTATCCTTATGCCAAAGGGTAAAAAAAATCTCTGAAGAATTAAAGCATTAGAAACTCTTACCCACAAGTCCAAACTGAAGGTAATTATCTAAAAAGTTTTGTAAAATACTTTTTGGAAAATACAGGCTTACTTGGCACGAATCCCTTCACTTTTTTTTTTTTTTAGGCTATGGATGCTTTGCCAGAAACTGATAGCACATTTCTCGATTTGATTTCTCATGACTCTTGTTATTTCTGGTTTCTTAGTCTTGTCTAGAAGCATGTAGGGGCATTAAGAGATACCATTTAAGACACTACTTCTGCTGAACTAGGCATCTAGTAAATAAACAATGTAGGGGGGGATGGAGGGGATGCAAATGACCTTCATAGTTAAAGGAGAACACTAGCAGCTTCAGCTGGCAAAGACAGGAATTTTCCAATGCTAGCATATTTCTCACTAACTATGACCAGACTATCAACCTGTTAATTTATGCTACATTTGTATCTTAATCTGAAATATTTATCTGCAATATTTCTTTAATCTTTTCAAAAACTATTTCATCCTTCAGCATTATTCACTTCACCTTGCAATCCGCAAGGATTTTAATCTCTCAGAGGTAGATGTAAAGACTGAGAGAAAGGGCTTCTTGCTTAATTTTAACAATGGAAGTCCCCAATAATGAAATCCGAATGGTGATTTATTTTTCAATCTCTGCAGCACCTTTCTATATATTCAAGAGAGCCACTCTTCCTATATATTATATAGGGCTCACACTACCAGGACAGTATCCTTCAGTTGACATGGTTATTATTCTCAGTATTAGCACTCTGACAAGAATGCGAGAGCACCTTCATCAAGTTATCTGGCTAAGGACTATTCAGCATAGAAGAAATAACAAATTACAAGGAAATCGGTAAATTTAACCCATAGGCATTAATGAACAGGTGGTAACAGACAATAACCCACACCAGAACTCTTCAGCTACTGATTGATGGGCCATCAAGGAAACTACTTGGGCAGGGCCTCTGAGAGCCAGCCTGAACTCTGTCACTGATAAGAAGGGTTGTCATGTGCTTTATGAGGTATTTGAGGGGACTTAAAAGGTCTGTGCAAATTTTATTTATGGAACAGCAGAAAGGGCCTGGCCTGCGGTTTCAGCTAAAACTTGCTATGGGCTATTTAGGGGAAGGGCAAAGTGGAAGGATCAGCGTGGACTGGGAAGGAATGATCAAGGGAAAAATGGAGAGAAGGGTGAAAAGGGTCTGGTTGCATGTAAGAGGCTGCTGATCAGCATGACTGCCTGAGTCCTGCACCCTACCAGCAGAGACTGCCTCATCTTCATATTAAATCCTACTTTTTTGGGTTTTTTGCATGTAATCCCACTCGCTATCCCTATGTGTGTAAGCAAGGTGTAAACATCATCAGCTGGAGAAGGCCACGGGTCAAAGAGCCTGCAGGCCTAGGTGCCAGGACCTGGTGAGACTGGCAAGCAAGAGAGGGCTGGGTGCCAGTGACTGGAGGGACTGGGCGGGATGCACGTTGAAAAGGTCAGAGTGCCAGCAGTTGGAGAGAGGGGCTGCAGGTCACAGGGCCCTCGATCTGCGCATCAGCAACTGGAAAGACTCACTTGTGTTTGCTTTTCCCAGTGCACATGCGTACGTAGAATTCATTAGCAAACTTCAAGCTGGATAAACTGGCGAGTAGGAGGGGTCCTGCACCTGAAAAGACCCAAGCTCTGAGGTGATGGCTGCATCAGGGGTCCAGGGTTCAAGCCATGGGTATTAGGCCCAGAGACTGGGAGCTTTTGCCAACATTTGAAGGACCTGTGAGTTTGAGGGTGCTTGTGCATGCATCTGTTTGACGGTGAGCACCAGAAGGAAGAGCAAGACCTGGCTACCTGTAGAATCATAGAATCATCTGGGCCGGAAGGGACCTTCAAAGGTCATCTAGTCTGACCCCCCTGCAGTCAGCAGGGACACCCCCAACTAGACCATGTCGCCCAGGGCCTCGTTGAGCCTCCTCTTGGATGTCTCCAGGGAAGGGGCCTCAACGACCTCCCTGGGCAACCTGTGCCAGTGTTCCACTACCCTCATTGTAAAGAACTTATTCCTAATATCCAATCTAAATCTGCTTTTCTTCAGTTTAAACCCATTGCCCCTCATCCTGTCACTACAGGCCCTTGCAAATAGGCTCTCTCCAGCCTTCCTGTAGGCCCCTTTCAGGTACTGGAAGGTCCTCTTCTCCAGGCCGAACAACCCCAGCTCCTTCAGCCTGTCCTCATAGCAAAGGTGCTCCAACCCGTTGATTATTTTTGTGGCCCTACTCTGGACCCACTCCATCAGGTCCATGTCCTTCTTATATTGAGGGCTCCAGCCCTGCACACAGTACTCCAGGTGAGGTCTCACCAGAACAGAGTAAAGTGGTAGAATCACTTCTCTGGACCTGCTGGCAACACTTCTTTTGACGCAGCCCAGGATGCGATTGGCCTTCAGGGCCAATCCTGTACATATATGCCTTATGTAAGTTCTGCCAGCAAAGGCTGTCAGCGGCAGTCCATGTGGGCAGCCGCATTACTTTCCTTTTAGTGTATGTATGCACCTCTCTAGGACATGTCCTCAGCCTCACTACTGCTCAAACCTGCAAATGGGAACAGCAGCAACCATGTGCATCAGACTGGAGACACCTGTACCTGGCTGGGCTTTACAATAGCTGGGAAGGAGGAATTCCCACGTCTCGGAATCTGCTGGGTGCTGTGGCTTTCTTAACATCTTTAACAAAGTGCCTTATGGACATTTAGATCAAATTTATTTTCAACTTTTGTTTAAATACTGATAAATAAGTATAGACAGATGTATTTAGTGCAATGTCATATCACAAATGAAAATAGATAAGGTGTATTACTCACGGTTTATCTATTATCTGCAACAGTTTAAATGAAGCAGTTCAGTTAATTACCCTAGCTGAGCCCAAGAGCATTAGACTAAAACCAGCTGTACAGGCAGGCATGAGAATTTAGGAGTATTCACCCAATATTTGCTCAGATTTAATGACAGTAATTTAAAACTGTTTTTATTGCTTTTCCTACCTGTGAAAATTGCACCATTTTAATGGAAATGTAAATCTAATCAAATTAGATTAGATCCACGGAAGCCTTCTCTAAATAGTATTTTAAAATTAAAAGTGCTTGGTTTGGTTTAATTTAAGCATTTAGTGTTGAAAATGCAAGACCACCTGAAGAAACTTGAAATATGCACAACCACAAAGAAATTTCCTTCGGTTTACTTAAAGGCTAGGTCTACAGCACAAACAACTGGGAAAAAGAGGATATAAATTTCTCCCATTCAGCCACCTTGGTTGCACCTCTACTTTGTAGTAACAGGTATAGGGAACTACAAGAAAGTGAGAACATCACATTAAGGTGCTACGGCAGTGTGTGTAACCAGGCAGGCTAAATAAGTGTGTAAGTTCTTTTAGTTGTCTTTAGAGGATAGTCCTCACTTTGTACAAGACACACAGTATTTAAATTTTAGAGCATTAAATACACATAAGTGGATGCTGGCACACTGTTGGTGAATCCTTGTAAAGGTGCTGACAGAGTGCCCTTCATCCGGCTTTTAACTTAGTCCACTTGCAAATCTGACTAAAGAGGCTTGCTTTTGGTAAGGAGACACAAAGCACTGCAGAACAGACTGCAGTCTGAATGTTCATCATATCAGCATTAAGTGATGGTAATTGCAGTATCTGCTATTACGTTCCTAATAGTAATGCTCAGCTCACGCGCCATAAATTCACATACTAACTTACTTTACAGTAACTTGTTAATGTGCTCACATATCACTAAGGTGTAATAAACACACACAAGGCTAACAGAGAATAGGTACCTCGGCTTATTTTCTTGCATAGAGAAGCCATATATAGACTAAACCACAATTTTAGGCAAACTGACAACTTCCTTGCGTACCAACCCAGGTAATTCCATAGGCGACCCAATTGCAGGAAGCAAGATGTGAAACCAGAGCAATTTGAGTTCCCCTTTCAGTAACATTATTACTTGCCAGAGATGTTGGAACCAGACGAAACGCAGTAATTTGTTCTCGGTATTGAAAAGCAGAAAGGAAGAGCGCGCAATTTACAGAAAAGTACAGCATGTCCTGACTTGGCAACAACGTGCAGATTGGCATTTTCTTTGTTACTGCTTTCCAGTTGGTATTCTCACCTAACCTGTTTGCAAAGGCGAATTACAATTATGTTTTCTCACCACATTTTCTTTTTTTAAAAAAATAATTTTTCTTCATCTAAAATTAGCTTCCATAATTCTGAAATTTCTTGCTTTACATCAAAATTCCAGATATTACATCTCTTAGCAGCCTTCTCTAGAAAGCACAGTCACTGTTGTTGAATCTAAATATTTTGAATCTATAGAATCTAAATATAAAATTCTGATGCTTACATCAGACCAACTACGCACCAAGTGAAATGAAAAGCTAACAAAGTTAACTGTAGGTTCAAGTAAGAAGTTGGAATACGGCTCTTGACAGCTATTTTCCTTTCAGTCTTCGAGAGACTGAAAGCCCAGGGCAGAGGTATTATAAATCACTTGTTCCTACTGGACCATCACACCTTAGTCGGTAAATAAAAATTGAATCTGTCAAGATTCCTATGGGCATTACAGCTCTGCCTTCTAGCAAACGCCTCAGTGAGATGACAAATCCTGAGCTCAACCCATTAAAAAAGCTGTCTGTCATGCCACTCATGCTGTAATAACACCTGCACATTACAAGCTTAAACACAAATATTTAGCCAACAGATGACATCATTTTCCTCCTCCTGGGTGTAACAAACTCAATCCTTGCTACACAGTGGTAAGGGCCCAGTCATGTACAGCTGTACTATGAAGCATTTCCACTGGAAAGCAGGGAGATTTAGCGGTGACTAGGAAGGCATTTACCTAGCAGTTTTTAGGACTAGGTTTTATGGCATTCAAATGGAAAAAAATCGATGGGATGGAACAGTAGTCCCTCTGCAGCCCTGCCTGCTGCAGCTCCTGACCCTGGTTGCTGCTGCTTCATGAGGCAGGAAGGAAAATAAAAAACCAAAAAGGTAATCTGTCACCAGAACACTCCTTCAAGTGCTATGTCAAATGCATGGAAATTTATATTCATAAAAGTGTAAACAATACAAAGACTTGGCTATATATTACATTTATGTGTCACTGTATGACTATTCATCTTTCCATCTTGTAAATAACCTGGAACATACAGTCATGTTCTAATTACAAAACCGTAATTAGCAGTTGCCCTGTAAGTTACTTGCTTGATACTTTTAACAGAAACATTGTTTTTGTTTCATTCAAACGTTGTTTGAATTAAAACATTCTTTGTAAGCACCAGCAGAACAATGAGCAAATAGGACAGTCTGTATGTCACAGGGCACTGTCCCCAGAACATCATTCCCTGGCAGTGAAGTTGCAGAACGCACTGTTGATATCAAGACCCCAAGGCCTGCACTCTGGCAGATGAAACCTCAGCAGAAATAATTCATCAGCAGAAGACCCTGCATCCTAACATCAGAAGAATGGCATTGAGGTTGCAGCATATCTCCTTCCCCCAACCATATCTCCTTCCTCCAACCCAAGAAGCAAACAGATGATGAGCATATATTTGAAATGTATATTAAAATGAGGAAAATCAGACAAGACACAGTAACATGGCCTAAGATCTATGGAAGCTGAAGACAGAAATATTCTGAGGCATAGAAAAACCCTGGAACAATTGCTGATCTAGGATGAGCCTAAAAGATCTGCCCAAAAACTAGATCATCATAGTCACTCCTTAGACACGTGCAGAGGACTGGATAGCCAGTGTCCTCTTTTCCATACAACTTGGATATATTGTAGTAAACCTGTAAGTATGAGTGAATTAAACTTACAAGAAAATGAGAGTAGGTAAAAGTCATCTGTCCAGATGACTCTGTAAACAAATAAGTATCACCTCCCACTTTAGTAAGACCTAGCACTGAATTTCATTACTCTAATTTCCCAACATCAGTAGATGAGATATAATTTTCATATCTGTGAGTTCTATCCAGTTCATACAAAGTTCTGACAGCCAACATGACATTTAGATTGTGCAAAATCTCAGCTTCAAAGAAAAAAACAAACAAGAAAGGCAGTATGTTGTGAGACCTTATATGTACTAAGAAGTTACTGAAGTTACTTATACAGCAGAATGAATTACTGAACAGATCTTTGGAGCAAAGAGGAAAAAGGAAGGAAAAATTTCTAAATGGACTATACTTGGAATTGCAAGTATAGATGCAATACTTGTAGATAAATTTAATCCTTGTTGCAAGTAGAGATACATCCAGTTTACAGTCCTATGGGACCACACCAAAACCACAGAAAATGTTTAAGACTGCTGTTTTCCTCCACAAATCCGTGGATTCCACCACTAGAATGATGCTATATTGCACTAAATCCCTTATTTCTTCAACAGTGTACTTATGTATGTATTTTTGTAGATTTCTTTTTCCTGTTTTCCACCCTTCATGATTTAGTTGGAACACTGCTCACATTAACAGAAAATCTAACTAGACCTGAGCCAAAAATGTCTGAGGGGGGAGGAAAAAAATGTTAAAAAGAATGAGAAAAAAAAAAAAAAAAAGAAATCCCAGAAAGATCAGATTCAAGAGTTACAGGTATCTAGGCAAATAGAGTTCTGAAATAATTCTCAGAAACTATCTGGAGAAAGATGCAGGAAACCAAAGGTCACGGCAAAGATGAAAAAGGGCAGCTTTCCCAGAAGCTGAAAGAAGAAAACTTATGCTTTGGTACCCTTTCCATTGTCTCAGTCTTTCCAGTACTAAAGTGTGTAACAAGCCAAACACAATACTCTTTGAAATTACCTTCCGAGGAGGACATAAAAGCCTTAATACCAACAATGTGACTCAAGTCAGTAACAGTATTGTGTACTCGGACATGAGTGAACTGAGTTGTAGTGTGTGAAGGCATCACCCTTACTTAATTGACTTCTGTGACGCAGGATACACTCTCTGCAGGAAAATCAGAAGAAAAATTCCTGTCTAAGCCTCAGGTTTTCCAGCTTATACATCCACTGTTTCAGTGCCTGTGTACCTTTACTGTAACTTCTTAAAGTTCTGCAAACAGATTCCCTGAAGAGTGATCTATCAGGGATAAAACAGAATCAGGGATTCTTGCTCTCTTGTCCCTACAAAACTTTTCACAATATGGTTACAAATGTTTGTTGCATTGGAGGTAGCTTAGAAACGCTACCAGAGTATCTGTATCTGCACGTGGAAGCTTATCTGCTCAAAACATCAAACAAAACAACCATCAAATTCCAGGAAATAAGTTTGTGGATAATAAGCAGCATGAGCAGAATGAGCATTATTTTCACATGTGACAAAAGGTCCCTACAGAATCCTGGTGATGTGCCACATTAGACTACTTTTTATAAAAGTGGCAGGACCAATTGGTTAGGAATAGAAAAAAAGCAGTATTAAAAACAAGTTCAGAAAAACAACAACATAAAATTGCCTTTTGAACAAATACCGGGTGAATATTTGTACTTGCTTTCTTTTTCCTGAATGCATCGTTAAACCTAAATTTGTCTCTACTCATCAATCCATGTGTTTGTCTTGGAAGGTGTCACTATTCGCTCCAAGATATTAGACTCCGGAGAGAATTTTGTCCTGAATGATCAGATTAGCCAACTCTTTTCACAGTCGCTGCAATGACAGCTGTGCTCATTTCCTCATGTACCAGTCTCAAAGTCAGAAGCAAATTCTCAGTTTGCAAGCCAGAACCTGTTCTGCTGGATATTTACAGCCAACTGTTGAAATCCCCGAAATCTGTCAATGATGTCAAACAGGACAGAAATAGACAATCTCGCTTCTTTTTCCTAAATGAACTTGTATTCAGAAAAGAAACAGGAACAGAACCCTTGAAGAAAAAGAATCCTCTTATTATACTCACTATGAAAGCACTGAACTTTTCTTGGAAGAACCACTTGAAGAAAAGGAATTGTGTTTGCATCTCTACCTTTATGTTTTAATCTCAAAATGTTTTATCTCTCCACTCACGTTGTCGGCAACAAAAACATTTTTTTTTCATTTCATTTCTCATATTTATTTTTTTTTAAATGAGAGATGCATTAATAACAGCAGGCTCTATTGGGAGGTTCATCATGCCATTTCAAATGCCTCTAAGTAGAAGAATGATGATGATGTTTGTAAACGTCAGTCCCTAATACCAGCTCAAATTTAACTACCACGAACATGCATTACTTTTACATTACCATACAGTAATCCACTAATCAGAGGGTTTGCAGAACAAAACCAGGAACAACATCAAAATGAGGAAACTATTTTCAGCCTCGTTCTGTATTGCTGAAGATTTTGTTGACTGATAAAAGTACGGATAGGAATCAGGTTTAGTAGGATGCTGCTTTCAGAAAGTGCCATAAAAATCAAGCTGTGTGACTTCAGAGAGCGACAGGCAAAAAATTGGTTTCAGGAGATCTCAAGTCTAAGTAATCTTTCTACATTGCACATTTTCAAGCAATGCTGTTCATGTTCTACAGAATAATTTTTCTGATCTCCAACTCAGCAAGAGAATAAGAAGTAGAGCTTTAATTAAGAATGAATAAAAGAAAAATACTTACGCTGACCCCACCGGCCTGTTCTTGGATTCAAGTAATTTGGATAAAGTCCATTAGGACGATCCATTTTTTGAAGTAACTTCCGAATGTGCATGACCTAAATTAAATCAAGAATCAGGATCACCACTAACAATGTTCAGTTAATTTTTATTTTTTTTTAGTAGTACATTTTCTTAGTTTGAACCCAGAAGCTTTCTTGAGGGCTTCCTGCAGACATCTTTGCCTTTAAAAAGCTGCTCGCATAAACATATTTTAAAACTATGATTTTTAAACATATGCTGAAACAAATAAGAAATCTTGTAAATTTCTACTTGAAAAAGTCACCTATTTTGTAACAGAAACACAAGTATGAAAAAATTTACCTGCTACCAGGAATGTAAACAGAATGCCTTATAGAAAGTTCTTCCCCTTTAATGCAATTTATGATGAAAGAGTACAAAAGACATTTGTACGATTAAAAACTGAATTTGAGACTCACCTTGTTGTAGTATACAGGGTCCCCTGTCAAATAGGTGAGGTGGACAAATTCCATGTGCAGAGTACCAAACTCAGCGAGGATGCTGCTGCCAGCAGAAGCCCAGCCCCAGTTTCGACCCACACCACTGATTGTGGTGAACAAGGATGCATCAAAAAGAGAGAAAATGACAAATTCAGAATTACTGTGCCCGGTGCTAGTAATAGCCATCACATGAAATTAAACAATTAACAGCAAAATATTAACCTATACTTAAGATTACAGAAGTTGCGGTTTGATTGATCAGCCTGTTCATTGGTTGGGTCATTTTGGAAATAAGATACCCTAAGGTCATCAACATTATGTCCTGTGATCAAAATACATAATATATTGATGTCTCAGAAATATCATGATTTAGCGCTGGCCCAGTCTTGACTGTTGCTTATTCATCGTATGTTCCCAAGAACAAGAATCAAAAGCGATTATCAGATGAGTTGAGTATACTTCTCAAGGTAGTAGCATTCATGTCCTTGTTCTGCCAAACATCTGCCATGTTCCCTTTACTTCTGTGGGATGTGGTTCAAGTCAGTATTAGATACTCCAGCACAATGGGATTGGGGCCTATCTCTATCTGCATAGGTAAACCCAATGTTCACTGGAGGCAGATTATGAGTTCCTCAGGCTCACAAAGATTCAGCAGAAAATAGCATACACCTCATATCTTTCGTACTTTAAGAGCTACCATCTTGCTTAGTCATAACTCCTAAGCAAACTCTATTTTAATCTAATTTGGGAGGTTTCACCACCTTTCAGGATTGGGTCTTTTAATTTCTGAAGTTAACCTCATTTTCCCAGAGATGACTTCTAATTCCTCTCATAAAAGATTTCAGTTATCAGTAAGACTGCAATCATTTAGGAATGTCTTCATGCCTATTTTTTAAATTATAACTTAGAAAATGTAAAGGAAAAACGTTGGTAACAGAGCAGTATTTGTAGCTCTGACCTAAGCCAGAACAATACCTTTCAGAAGACAGTAACCACTGTTCACAGAGTGTAGAGAGACAGAATCATAGCTGGTCTCAGGGTTATTTTGGTATCGCTCTCATAGAAAGAGCAATTATGTGTTAAATTATGAATACAAAACCTAATAAAACACAAGTTGAAAAGTTTTCCAAATATTTCTTTCAGGTTTTGTCTTTTACTGCATGTCTGCCTCATAGTACATATTCTTCTACATGCCTACTGTGGTCACTGCCCCCTGGCATGCCAATCACTATTTTCTGTCACCGCTCGGATGCTGGCATGTTCTGTGCACTACCAAGAGACTGACACAGCAAATGTATAAACAATACCAGCACACAGGAAATTTATGGCACTCCAATCCTTTCCCCTCCTCCTACTGCAAATCCTCCTACTCGGTCCTGCCTTCCTGACTGTGCTCTGACACCCAACCTACGTGTTTTACTGATAGGTATCCATGCATCTACTGCTTACAGTTTCTTAAATCTCACCATTTGTGTTACTCTAGCCAGTCAACCAGAGGCTGTGCTGCCCGAGAAGTTCACACAATCTAGACACTCATCTCAATTCAGCTACTATTTAAGAACATAATAAAAATTTTAAAAATGGCTTGCATCAAAGACGTTCTCTCAAATTCTGAGGGAAATCCCAGCATTGAACAAGCAATACAAGATAAATTAGACAAGGCAATTATCTTCCATGAGGCAATGCAGACAATCTAATTTAGTGTCTGACCTGAATATCTAAAGGAGCCCCTCCATCCCCATGGACCATAGCAGACTTCAGCACACTACCCTTTAATACCTAATCTGAACTGTAAAACGAATTAATATCTTTAGAGTCCCATCATTTTCTCAAACCTTGTGAGTCTTCTAAAGGTAACATTCAACTCACATAGTACATAAACCCCAGTACGTTCAACCACGGCCTGCAACAATTTTGGTTTGTAATAGGTGTTTAATGACTAAAGAAGCAATAATTAAGCTCTAGGGCAACACAAGGCATAATACAGTGGGTATGTTCCAATGTCACGTTGAATCAGAAGAAAAAAAATCATGGTCACAATTTATTGCAGTTAATGAGGCAGAATGCTCTGAACGCTATTAAAATTATTCTGAACTGCCAGGAATACCAATTTGCCTGCATCTTCTACAGTTCCAGTATTAAAAAAAAACCTGACACGCACCGTTATATATTTTAAGTTGGAGGGAGGGGGAGTAACACACTTCCCCACCAAAAAAAAATTTGTTACCTTTTCAGATTCACCATTGCCCATGGTATACCCGTAGGTGTGTTGAAGGCTGGAAGAAGTTTTCCTGCCAGTTGCACAGCTTTGATCTTGAAAACCTAAGATAGCAGGATCAATTGCAAATAGTTATAAAGTCTGATTTATCTCCAAGAACTATAAAGACTGAAATTTCCTTGCCCCACCCACCTCTTTGTAGAAGAAAAGCTTTATATCGTAAAAAATATATTAACTTATCATTTATTTTTTACTTGTTCGTTTTATAAATTTCATTAAGATTTGAACATGGAAAGAAAACTTATAATTTTCATTTCTTTCCTTCCATGCTCACCAGCAATAGTGCTTAGGTTCCTATTAAAGAAGAATATCAATTCTCCTCCCACCTCCCTCCACCAATATTAAGAATTTCAAGCACTTTCTAAAGAAGACTTTAAAGCATACTCTATATTTTGAAGCTGAAAATGAAGAGACAACTCCCCCACATGAGTATTTTAACTTTTACAAACTTTCAATATCTTTTTAACGATGTATGTTTATAATGCCGGTAGAGTTGTTCTTTTATGAGCATTTTCTAAGCAAAACTATATATACATAGTGTCCTGTAGCTTTTCCTTCATTGATAATGTAAAAAAAAATAATTATAGGCTTAATTTTCCTTCTTAAGCCTGATCACTCATAGAAAATACTGAGAGGACAAAACCTCTTTCATTTCTACTGTTGTTCCTACTTACTTTTTAAATATAAATATGTTCAGAGCCCAATGTTTATTAGTTAAATGAGCAACTGGGAAAAAATTCCTTCTAAGCCTATAGGAACTATGTTTTCCAAGAAGGCACATTTTGTAGATCCCCATAACATAAAACTGTTTTTGCCACCTAGTTGCTGGAATATGTTTTAATTAACTCATTGTCAGTATTCACTACGTGTCTTCAAAAGTATCTTCTTATTTTGAAGATAACATTATTCCAACAGTTTGAAGCACTGCACAAACATGTAGCAAAAAGAGATACCATGGCCCAAAGTAACTTATGCAAAATGAACATACTATACAAACATTATCAACTACCTGACCAATACTATGTAATTTAGAAAAACAAGGGTTTTAAGAAGGACTACGAGACAGCTCTGTTGGCTTTACAAAAACCGTATCTCACTTCTGTGAAGTTTACGGGAGAAAAACAGAAGAGATGTTCACTGAAGAAGCAAACTGTAAAGTAGCTGAAAAATCAGCAATAAAGAACATCCTTATTTTTCACATAAATGTGGGAAAAGATCAATATCTTAATATTTGAGGAGATGACTAGTGAGACATTAAATAAAGCAGAAAAGAATATTAAAGATGACATCTAATTCTATTTGATGCAGTGGAGTATGGAGAGATGGAGGTGGATCTGAAAGCAATGAGCCAGGAAAAAGAAGTTTTAAAGAGGTACCCTAAATGAATTTTAAGATGGGATACGTCTAAACTTAAGAAGAGGATATGCCAGAATATGATTTGATAGAATTTTGAAGTAACAGAGGCAATATGGCTTGAATGATTTTTAGCAAAGGTACTGACAAGATACAGTCTATGAGAAAGTGTGCTGAAAATTAACAGTAAAAGTCAGATAACACTGACCTTGAATAAAGGGCCAAGTCAAAATAGGAAGGCATAGTGTAAGTAAGAGGTATAACACAGGTAGAGTCTATGGTAACTGGGGAAAAAGAAACTCTGAAGAGAACTAAAAGCTCAGTCTTGGCCCAGTTACATATAAACTACCTGATTTGCATCTATAAATACACATCAAAAATTCATGCTGAACTTTTAGATTTTGAAGTAGTCAATGGGTAAAAACCAGACAGAACTATCTATAGGAAGTCATCTAATGGGAGTCACTCTACAGTGCAGACCAGCTTCAACACCTAATCCAGAACAGGATGATGACATCTAGTTGAACGGTACATAGTTTCGAAAGAGATTCATAGCATGAATTTGTTTAGATTCAGCTTCTCGATCCTGAACCCTCTGAAAGCGCTATGCATTATTACCTTATTCATTAATAAAATATATTGAAACATTAGAGTAAGAATATTCAATGGGAGAACGTCCCTAGAAAGATCCTCACTAGAAGAATATTCTTAGCGGCTAACTATTTATGTACCACTATGCAGCTTTTAATCAGGTTGAAATGTACTACAATGATTTGGGGAACAAACTGTGGTACTGGATTCGGTTCTTAGTAAGTGTTTAAAGATTAAGCTTATCTAAACAAGGGCAGTTAAAGCAAGGCAAACACTGTGCCAGCCTTTTCAGCACGTGAGCAAACCGGAGCACCAGGGCAGCAGCAATAACTGCTAGATCAGACCACTGCATGTGCAGTACCTGCAAAAACTTGCTGTGATTAGAGGCGCCCTCCTATCACTCCCATAGGGTCGAGGACTCTACTTATCACTGATTCAGCATCAGAAGGTAAAACTCTACCTCTATTTAACCCTCTCACCCAAGAATGAATCCAAGGAAACACTTAAAAAGTTGGCTGAAGACATACCTTTACTTTCCATTACTGCCATCTCACCGCTGCTTCTGAATAACAAAGCCACCTAGTGCTTGATCCAGCATCATAAAGTTTCGAACAAAAAAATGTAGGGAAAGCTCCAAAGCTCACACAAGGACTAAATAAAACACATCAACTTCTTTGAAATGGTTGACTATCACCACTAGTAATCATTTAAGTATCACAGTAAGTTGTTTTATTAAACTCAATAAAATTCTTGCAACAAACATCCAGAAAGCATTCTTTTTCAGACAGTGATCATAAATGCAGTCATCAGCTTTGATTAAAATGCTGCCAAATCCATCACCTGTGTGCCACTTTTAAGTGCATCTCTGGCACAAGCTGGAACATAGGAAGTTCCATTCAAATATGAGAAAAAACTTCCTTAGGGTGAGGGTGCCAGAGCACTGGAACAGGCTGCCCGGGGAGGTGGTGGAGTCCCTTTCTCTGGAGAACTTCAAGCTTTGCCTGGATGCAGTCCTGAGTAATGTGCTCTGGGCAACAATCCTGCTTTAGCAGGGGGGGTCGACTAGATGATCTCTAGAGGTGCTTTCCAGCTCTGACAATTCCATGATCCATGATTTAGCGATGCAGACTGGAGTGAGAACTGACAGACAACTGACAGATAAGTTTTTATCATAGCAAGGTGATCAGAATGTGATCAGAAGGTGATGTTTGGAGACACATAGGGAAAAGAAAGAAATGTAACAAGCAGTGCTGAATGAGATGCCTTTTATAAGAGCCTGCAGATGTGACCAGAGTGCTCTGCTGAGCTCACTGAAGTGACTTCTTTTAGTGAGTTTCAGACTTACCGTAAGAGCAACAGTAAGCACGTCAGGGTCTAGCTTTTAAATAATGCTCTGGTATCAGACAACACTGTTATTTATCATGGAGTAAGCTGTTGTTACTTTATTTTTATTTTTTTTTTTTAAATAGGTTGAACTGACAGATTCTATTTCAACGTTGGCAGTTCCTTGTTGACAGACAATGCATTTCAGGAAACACATAGGTTATAACAGAGAAAAACAAAAAATAAAAAAAATGAATGGATGCCTTGAAAATAAAGCCCATTAGGAAACAGGAAAAGAGTTAGGGTTATTTAGTCCAGAGAAAAGATGTTCAAGAGGGACAAAATAATGACTTCTCAGTGTATAAAAGGATAAGTAGATAATTTTTTTCTGTGGACATGGAGAATGCAAAGTAACACCAAAATGGAGCAAGGGAAAGTTAGTTTGTTATGAGGAAAAGCTGGTGATTACTAATAATGAAACATGACTGTGACTGCTGCAGAGTCATCACTGTATGACATCTGCAATGACAAAGACTGACACAATTTGACTCTGCCAGGGAACAGAAGAATAACTGAGAATTACATAGCTTCCTTACCACTCCTTTCAGACATATTGCCAATTAATCAATTGGCATTCCATATTCCATACGTGTAAGAGGAACGTCTTTTGTCTCAGGGCTTCCTACCTACTCTGTAGACCCACACAGCACCTTTGCAATTGGTGCATAAATCATGGAGACTGTCCACCCACAAGTTTCTTTGCTGGCATGAGTTCCAAAGTATAGGACCCTATAACAGAGAAGGAGTCACAGAAACCACAAAGACAACAGCTCTCAAAGAAGTGCTCTTCCTGCAGGATGACTGTTGCGGTTTAGGTAGGACCACTTGCTCACTCCCCCCAGCTGGGATATGGGAGAGAATCAGAAGAGTAAAAGTGAGGAAAAACACGTGGATTCAGATAAAGATAGTTTAATAAGTAAAGCAAAAGCCATGGATGCACATAAAGCAGAACAAGAAATTAATTCACCACTTCCCATCGGCAGGCAGATATTCAGCCATCTCCAGGAAAGCAGGGCTCCATCACACATAATGGTTACTTGGGAAGACAAATGCCATCACTCTGAACATCCCCCCTCTCCTCCTTCTTCCCCCAGCTTCATACACTGAGTACGATGTCACATGGCATGGAATACCCCTTTGGTCAGTTGGGATCAACTGTCATGGCTGTGTCTCTACCCAGCTTCTTGTGCGTTCCCAGCCTACTCACTGGTGGGGCAGTTTGAGGAGCAGAAAAGGCCTTGAGAGCTTGGCAACATCCAAACCCACCAGTATGCTATCAACACCATTTCTCATCCCAAATCCAAAACATAGCACTATACCATCTGCTAGTAAAAAGAGTTAAGTCCATTCCAGTGCTTTCACACTTGCATTTATTACAGAATTTAGCATGTAGTGGCCTTAAGATGTGAAGGTAACTGATCAGAGTCTTCTTAAAGTAAAGACCCCATAACAGCTCTAGCAAGACACTGTGTTTTGAAGACAAAAAGAGTTCTCTTCTAGGTAAACGTATTAATCCCAGGGTAGCTGTTCTGTCTACTTGCAAAATATGGGCATTTTTTCAGAAAAGTTTCAGAAGCTACCCTAGACTTGGAGATGTATATCCACTTTACATGGCAAAATCTAATACATTAAATCCATCAGTTTACGTAGCCTTTAGTAGGGCTAACGGTTCTTTCTGCAAATGCTGTAAAGAAATTGAAGTGTTCCCCCCCCATTAAGTACAAATCAAGCTGTTTACAGCTAGAAGGAGAGAGAGTGAAAACTAGCAGAAAAAGCAAAACCTAAATCCCAAATCAAGTAAATGGATCCCTCATTAAGATAAAAATCAATCAGCATCTACAAACGATGATGTACAGCAGACCAGCTGTGAGGGCCTGAATAGTTTTCATCCATTGAATTGATGCTCAAGGTACCTAACCTGCCACCTACACCACAAAATGAAAGCTTGCTCCTGAGCCTATAAGACCAACACATTCAGCAGAAAAGGCCTTGAAGATTAAGACAATTCTTCAAAAGCCTTCTTGATGTATCCAGTGACTGCCAAGATACACGCCTGCAACTCTTAGAGGACTATATTATGCTAACACTGTTGTCAGGTGTTCTCTTCCAGCACTAAGCATGGTAAACAGCCTTGAATGCCCTCTATTCCTAATTCTGAGGGAGATTATTAGATGCTTTATACAAAGAAAGAATCTCTTTCATTTATGCACATAGATCAGTCTTTGAGTCATTCTCCTTAAAGAGCAACAAATGCCAGACTTCTGGTTAATCTGATAGTTATTAACTAGTGAGTATCCACAGCGGGTTCTGTAGGTTTGATACCCTTTGATCCTCGAAAAAAACATTAGACCCAAAAGATATCCTGCACAAGTTCACAAAAATGTATTACTCTCACCGACAGTACTACTATTCCTACCAAATCCTGCACACATTTCCTTTGAGCACTGAGCATGAAGATAATGAGACAGACTTAATTACTAAATGCAGATTTAAAAAAAAAAAAAAAAAAAAAAAAACTAACAAAAAACCAGAGCATCTGAGAGCAATCCTAGACTTAGACACTTAAGGAAAATATTTAGCATTTTTCAGCCCAGTCTACTATAGTTATCTTTCTGCCTTCAGAGTTCAGTGTGCAGTAGTGAACTCCTTGCTACCCTTTTGTGGCTAACCACCCATTTAAAGTTCAACTTGTCAGCTGGGACTTTCTGCATGAGCAGAGATAGAAGCTTGCAGTGTGATTTACTGCTGAAAAATCAAGATAAGCAGCATTGTCACACAAAAAAAAAAAAAAAAAGAAAAAAAAAAAAAAGGATAACTAGCTTAACAAGCATTGTTGTTTTGTTGCCTATGTATATCGTTTACTGCATAGAAAGATGATGTCTGTATGCCATATAAACAGCTCGAGTTTCAACATGCTTTCCTACTTCAAGATTAGGAACTCCTGGGTTTTATAGCATTCCTAGGGTATTCCCCATTGCAAGTGTGGGCCATCCTGCTACCAAGAAATGAAGAAATGAGTCCCTCTTTACATGTTTGCTTCTAATAGATCCCATAGATTTAATTACAGAGGCATCTTATGAAATGAGGGAGATTCAGTAAGATTCTGTAACATTTCAGCTATCATAGCAGCTATATTTTAAAGATGCCTGTGAGTGATGCCTGAAGAGGTCTGTCACAGCTAGAATTTGTCCTGGAGAATGTAAATCCACGTTCATTTGAGATTTAACAAGACAGCTACAAACTACAACCCCTATAATGGTGAAACAATGTATAATTGCATAAATCCAACAGCCCTTCTTCAGCACTGTAAGTCTGTGTAAGTCTGTAAGCCATAGCAGATGTTCAAGGGAAGAATATTTGCAGATACTGTAAAGACAGTGCCATAGCTAAGGTACTTTTGTTGTCTTTGGGGAACTTTCATAGTAGATTACCAAAGTACTTGTTGAACAGCATTTAGCATTTCTAAAAGACTGAAAGTCTTTAAGCAAGAGAAGACTTACCACAAAATGGTTTGGGTTGGAAGGGAGCTTGAAGATCATCTAGCTCCCACTCCCCTGCCATGGGCAGGGACACCTCCCACTAGACCAGGTTGGTCAAAGCTCCATCCAGCCTGGCTTCGAATGCTTCCAGGCAAGAGGGACTCACAGCTTCTCTGGGCAACCTGTTCAAGTGTCTCAACACTCTCACCTTCCTAGTATCTAATCTAAATCTCCCCTCTTTCAAGTTTAAAACTGTTATCCCTCATCCTATCACTACACTCCCTGATAAAGAGTCCTTCCCCATCTCTCCTGTAAATTCCCTTTAGGTACTGAAAAGCTGCTATAAAGTCTCCCCAGAGCCTTCTCTTCCCCAGGCTGAATAACTACAACTCTCAGCTTGCCTTCATAGAGAGACATGTGCCTGCCCTCTGATCATCCTCATGGCCTATAGTGCTTGGTGACACGGTTTAGTGACGGTTTTTTATCAGGACTAGGTTGATGGTTGGACTAGATGATCTTAAAGGTCCCTTCCAACCTGTTCCAACAGGTCCATGTCCTTCCTGCAAAAGGATGCTCTGTCAGTTTATATTATCTTCTCTATGACAGGAAAAAAAATATAATATAGAAGTGAAAAATCTAAATCCATCTCAGTATTTTAAGCGGTCTGAAAAAGCAGGAAACAAACTGAAGTTGGACTATGGTGCCAACTTAAAATGGTTATGGTGTCAATTGGCTTCCTTCTTTCAGATATTTGTACATGCTCATGAGATTCCCCCAAGCTTTCTTTTCTCCAGGCTGAACAGTTCCAGCTCTTTATGCCTTTCCTCAGATAAGAGATGCTCCCTTTACTATCTTTGTGGCCTTTTACAGGACTCTCTCCAGTTCGCCCATGTCTCTCGCACTGTAGAGCCCAGAACTGGAAACAGCACTCCATGAATGGCAACACTTAGTGGCGAATAAAAGGGAAGGGTCATCTCCCTCAGCCCACTGGCAACACTCCACCTAAAGCAGCCCAGGATGCCATTAAGTTCCTTTGCAGCAAGGGAAGATTACCAGTCCATGGTCCACCTGGTGTCCACCACTGTTCTGCGAAACTGCTTTCCAGTTCTTTGGCCTACAGCATAATTGGTGCATGGGGTTGTTCCTCTTTGCACTTGCTTTCATTGAACTGCATGAGATTCCTGTCAGACCATTTCTCCAGCTTACTGAGATCCTTCTGGGTAGCAGCACCATGCTCTGACATATCAAACACTCCCCCCGGTTTTGTGTCATCAGCAAACTTGCTGAGGGTATTATCTGTTCCATCATTCAGATCATTAATGAAGATATTGAACAGGATTGACTCCTGGGGTACAGCCCAAGTTACTGGCCTCCCACTACATTTTGCACCATTGATCATCACCCTCTGGGTCTGGCTGTTCAGCCAGTTTTAAATTCACCTCACTATCTGCTCATGCAGCCCATTCTTTATTTCGTTCTTTGTGAGGTTCTTATGGGAGACAGCACCAAAAGCCTTACCAAAGTCTGGTAGACACTATCCACTGCCCTCTCTTCATCTCCTAAGCCAGTCATTTCATCATAGCTTATCAGTGTTGGTTGAACATGACTTGCCCTTTGTGAATCCATGCTGGCTCCTCCCAATGACCTTGCCATTCATAGACTAGAAAATAGTTTTCAGGATTAGTTGCTCCATCACCTTCCCAGGGATTCAGGTAAGGCTGACTGTCCTGTAGTTCCCTGGGTCGTCCTTCTTGCCCTTTTTGAAGGTAAGAGTGATCTAAGGGTGACGCCATTCATCTCATGCATTAGCTTTGGTGTCCAATGATACTCATTTAAACCTTAGCCTTTTAGGCTATTCCACTTCTGTAAGGCATGAGGCTCTTATAAGCAGAAGACTTACACACACAGATAGAAAGAAACTGGGCTTAATTCCTTAATTTTAACAGTCTCCAAAATTGTAAACCGCTGCCAAATTCACTCTGATGGAAGTGCAGGACCAGTTACTTCTGTTTATGCAAATGTCGCTGGAGAACTCTCCTGTGTTATTAGAATTCTGGTCTCTCAAGAACAACATGATAAAGTAGATAGTACTTCATCCATAAGTATTACATAATTTGCACATTTACTAATTTCATGACCCAATAAATGTTTCTTTCTTTCAAAGAAAACCACAACACCTAAACAAAACAAAACCTAAACAACAAACCCCATACCAAAACAAAAACCCCTCACCTATTACCAATTCAACAAACTCAGAAATAGACATTTATGACTTCCGCCTCCTGCACCCCTTCTGATGCAGGCCTCTATCCTCCTTTTAAAGATTTCTGAAGTCAAGCCAGAGTTTTTTTGCACTAAAAGAAAAATGCCTTTGTATAGTGATTTTCTGAAACTCCCTTAGTTTTCAAAACATGCAGACTAGGCTGACATTTTCTTTGGCCAGTAACATCACACTTGAGACTTCTACAAATACTTTTATAAAGAAAACCACACTGGGTACCTCCCTGAAAGATATGCTTTTGTTGACAATTTGAAAGAATGGTAGGAAGGCAAGAAAGGCTGTCCAGTTTCAGATGATGCATGAAATTAGGTGATATAGCAGTTGCCTCTGATGTAAATATCATGGTTACACAAGCCTAGCTATCCTTTAGTATCTCTGTCTAGAGATTCAGCTTGCAAAAAAATTTTAATCCAGTGTATCTGAATTATCCTGACTTCAAGGAAAAAGCTCTAACTGCGCTCTGCATTCTACTGAGCTTTTTGTTTCAGAAGTAAAGCCCACAGGGCTGCACAGGTCTGTTCCCACACTCAAGTCTCCAGATCTCTTCTTTCCTTGAAGCTCCGGACTGTTCCGAGATAAAAAAAAGCCAAAGGTCAGGGTTTTTTTGAATATTGAATACAGGGACAGGTAAAGCACTGGCAAAAGAGATGGCATGAAATTACCCCATCATATCAATTGATTTGGATGGACTAGACAACCTAGGAAAACTACCCTAGGGAAGTTCCTAATTTAGAGTTTTACTGAAAAGCATTACAAACCCTATCTGATCATACTGTTAAACTACAATCTCCAGTCTACAAATGAGTAGCAAAATAAACACAGAAAATACTTAAACTGCATCAGTCAAATGCAGATAAGACAGGTATTATCTGGTTGACTACAATTTTCCCTATTTACATTTTATAAATTAGCCATTATATATCTAAGAAAAGCAGCATTTGAACACAAAATAATAAATACTATGGTGGTTTTCTACCATCCGCAGGGAAAGATTTGCAAGCAGAATTCTTAAGTGATACTATCTTTATCTGTTACTGAAGTTTTCCAAAGCTGCCTTCCTGGACAACAGATATGAAGAATTTAGTTACTCTTGATTGAGGCATCTTAGGATCTAATGAAATATTCATTGGTTTCACACTACTGATATTTTCGAAAAATCCATGAGAAAGTTTGTGCATATATTAGCTTATTAGAAATATTTAAATTTTTTTTTGCTGTAAAAGATCTAAACACAGTAATTTGGCATGCACTGGACAACCAGCTAATCACATTTAAACTACCTGGCACTGGCTAATAACACCTCAAATTACATAATTTCCTTTCACTTCAATAGTTGTATCAGCTTCCTTGGCATGGGTTTCATGCAGATCTTAGTAGAAAAGTTACACATTCTGCATTTTTAAAGGGTCTTCAAATCTGAGACACTTTACACCAGTCAGCCAACATCACAAATCACTCACAATTCAGAATAAATGCGATGAAAATCTGGCATATAAATACCTTCTTGATCTGATCATTCCAGTGAGATATAATGTACTGTTTCTCATCCTGAGCCAAAAAACATGACAGTTTTGAGTTAATTTTCTCTTCTATTATTATTAGAAAGTTGCTTTCAGCCCAGACAATTTTTGTGCTTTATCTTACCTTCTTTTCATATCTCTGATTCTTCACTGTAAATTTGCCTGTAGTATTAACCTGCCAGATTAGTTACCTTTGGAAATACATTGATTGTCGCAGGACTAGAAGCAACAATCTTGAATTTGCACAATGTACTAATCACAATCACTCATGTCTAAGTATGCTCCAAGGATGTAAGCAGGCTTTTAAAAGGCTCTGCTTTCACGTGATTTCTTCTTTCCGCAAGAGCTACTGCAGCACAAGGAACCAGATGTAAGAGCACGATGTCTGGCATCTGGCTTAAACATTTTCCAACTAGTTCCTGGCAGCAAGAAAGACTGACTTAAAAAGTATGGAAAAAGGGAATGGAGAGAGATGAATCTGAATGGTCATCGTGAAACCAGAGTAAAGAGCCATTGAGGGTATGGAGCTTTGCCAGTAAAAGATAGGGCTTCCAGTCCCCCCAACTCATCCAAGGTGAAACGCCAAGGAGAAGTTGTTAAATGAAGAGAGCACGAATAGGAGCTGAAAGGAAGAAACAAAAGGAATCAGGAGGAGGAAGGAGAGGGAATGAATGGAAAGCTAAAGATGAAAGGGACCATGGAGGGAGTGCTAAGAATGCAGTTGTAAGGAACAGGAGCATGAGTATCATCTTGGGGAATCTGACAAGGGAAGAATGTTTTCTCATCTCCAGAACATATTCTTCAGTCCTAGAACTGACCCTAATACACCAACCTCTTTACCTTTGTAGCCAAACACACTCAGGCAACGCAAATAGTAAGAAAATTACTTTATTAATCAGTGATCCCTGGCATTTTGCCACTACAAGTTGTTCTACTGAGCTGAGTAACAGACTGCATTATGTTGCTGAAGGTCCCAACACAACTAATGATCCAGTCTGTGATTTTTATGAAGGAAAATGCGTTATTAGGAACCCTAAGAAATGGTTCTGAAGTCAAGTAATTAAGCTGTTTGTGCCATACTTTCAAATCTTAGGTAATTCTTATTGCATGAAAAGGATTCTCCAATCTCAACACTGGCTTTTTTGGAGTAACATGCTCCTAATGCATCTCCACTCATTTCAAATATCTTCTTCATTTCCCACACATTTTTCTTTGCCATGTCATCTTTTTTGTCCTTCAGCTCTGGGCTTACAATGTATCGATTTCTACTTTCTTTCTTGGTTATTCCTCTGTCTCATGTTTCTCTTGAATGTGCTGCCAAGCTTTCCATTTTAAATTAATCTTGGTTTCCCCCTTTAGACTTTGCCAGAAATTACTCAGTCCCCTTTAGATTGTATTTGCCTTTACAAAAAAGCTAAGCAGAAATGAAATTACATATGGGTTCACACTGTGTGCACTCATTATACAACACACCAACGGGAGGAGGGAGGCTGTGTGTAACAGATTACAATGCAAAAATCAGAGACAGCCTAGAAAAAATAATTTTTAAAAAAATCACATAGTTTTTACATCTTCAAAAACATATGGTTTACACAATGTCAGATGCAAAATACGTTTTGCTACACTGTACCCAAAAGATTTTTTTTAATGGATGAACTGGCTTGTTTTCACAGATACACAGACATATTTAGCTTATCTACAGTTAATATATATTAGGACCAAGTTCTGACAGAAAATGAGTTGGCAAACAAAAGCTATGAGCAATAAATTAGTAAGCACCAAATCTTCATAGTTGCATAAATCCTGCAAGGCACTTGAAAAAACAGACATTTATTTTGAAAAATGGTAAGATAAATACCCTAAACTCCTGCAGCATAATTTATAGATCCTAGGGCCAGAAATAAGACAAAATTTCCTTCTTTCATGCTGTACAAACAAAAAAATACATCAAAAAGTCTCAGACAACAGTTAGATCTTCTGTATAAAATAAAGCAAGCCACCTTTGTTTTTCTGTCAATAAGTAGTATTTGAGACATTTCTTCCAGAGATATATCTGGACTGCGTCACATACAACATACTGACTATTCATGTGTCCAGAAAGCATAACTATCAGCCCTGTCTTTGTGATTCTTCTACACTTCTGCTGATTTTACACATGCTTTTAAAAACATGATTACCAAGACGTTTACAGCATACCAACAGTAACTCTTCATTAATAATTTAAACAGAAATAAATTCCTCCCATATTCAAAACTCCCATATTCAAAACCAAATGCTCATAGGTCTTTTGCCATAGGATTTCACACCAAAACATCTAAGTGAGCTGCTTTCCTTTTGTCCCACATTCTCTTGAAGCCACAGCTACTCAAAACATATTTCCTTGTTCCATTCCCATGTCCATCTGACCAGCATGGGTTGTTGGCTTTTTCTTGTAACTTACAGCCTGCACCTTTGGCAATATTAAAAGGGACTTCATTTATACAGGCCATGTTGAACAACTGATTAAATTTCCCCAGAGTTTCCTACTTACTTGTCATTTCAAAATGAGCAAATCTACAGTCAGCTATAAATTCTTACAAGAATCCTTTTATTGTCAAATCCCCAGTATACTCATGATCTCTTATTTTCCATTAACTGAATTAATTTCTGGGATGGGAAAGAGGTGCAAAATCAGACTAACTGGCTCACAAATACCTAGTCACCTTAAATGACCTTTTCTGAACATGGACATATTTATGTTCTTTTGAGTTTAGGCCCTTTATCTGCAATTTTATATTTTGAATTTAAAAATTAAGTGTTATTAGACTAGACAGCTTCTTGCTCATTTCTTCAAAGATCTGTCAGCTGATTATCAAATTCGTAAATGTTAAGACAGTACTACTCCAGACATCATAGCATCCTCTTGATTCCTATTAGAAGAGTTCACCATCTTTATCATGGGATAGATGAACACATCACTAGAGGTGACATGATTTTGGGTAGTATTTTTGCTATTTTTAGTGGGTTTTGTAGCATCCATGGCATTTATTTTATTTTTCTCTCACAGCATCTGTTCTTGTCTAAACAGTTTTTAATAATCCAACTCTTTTTTAAAAGCATAATAGTTAGCACTGAATGAAAACAAGCTCTAAAAGGCAAAACCAGGCAAAGATGTCTGGTTTAAGAGTTCTATCATGACTGGAGTTTTACTTCTGTTTCATTTTAAAATCAAAAAAAAAAAAATCCTACTGGAAGAACTCTGTTTTCATATGATGAAAAAAGAATGCCATGCTTCCTCTCTGGATCAGATCAAGCACGAAAACCCCCAGTGCCTACAGTAACGTGGGAGGAAGAGCATAGGAAAACTCAGTGGGTAGAAATTAGTACTTTACGGTGTCAACAGTAATACCAATAAATGAACGTCTGGAAAAAATAACCAGTAAGATACTGTGCTTGCCATCATTGCTGTCCATATCAGCATCAGTATGACTGTTACACTACTGAAGAGGGAGCCAAAAACTGATAGACATGGCACGTGAGTAGTTACAAATTATCTATTCTTTTTCAGCTTTTATAGCCCTCCACACAAATAAAACCAAAGAGTGAGTTTTAAGAGTGGCTGTTACTGCATAGTTGTACTTTCTGTTGCTAAAACAGCTTCTCCTTTATTTCCATCAGTTTAAAGCACGTTATACCAACAAGCAAACATTCCCCATCTGGCCTAGAGGAAACAAAATTGCAATGAAGTCAGTTTTCCCCTCCTTTCTTCCTCTTCAGGTGCTGTGGGGTATGAAGACACAGCAATAAATTGGGCTAAGCATCATTTCCTAGTCAAGAAAACATTTAGTACAAGCCTAGTAAACAAACTGCACAAGAATTACCATCTCCACTGCAGCAAGCAGTGGCAATGTCCGATAAATGACAGTGCTTTAAAACTCAAGGAAAAAAATATTTTTTTTCAGGCTGTGTCCTGTTAAGGGACCAGTGAGCTGTCACGACCGCTTATGAATAAGTGGCTCATCTCCTGGCAACAAACTGAGATCTCATCTTTATTGGATGGGACCTACACAATGCTGTTATCTCTTTCAAGATCTTAAAGCCTTGAAAACTTAATTTAGATAAGCCCCTTCGTAGGTATAGCCAAGACTGCTGCAAAACCAGTTCACAAAATATGTTGTCTTGCTTAGTGAAGACCTATATCTTACATACTTAGGTCAGTTATTGGGGATATCTATAGACATATATAACATAGGTTTTTATTAAGGAGTCTTCCTGAACAGAAGAGATGCTGCTTGTCAGTTTCCTGGAAAGGATGAGTTTGATTATCTGTTCACTGAGTATCAAGTACTTAACAGCCCTCGCTATTATAAATGACAGATTTCAGGCTGGATTTATCCATGCAAATTATAATATTATCTTGCCCAGAAAGATATGTCATTTTTATGGTGTTTATCAAGATATGAAAGACAATCATGTAAAGCAACTGCTTTATATCTAAGGCTGGCAAAGGTAAACAGTGAATCATTAGACGTTTTTTTTTCAATATTGCAAATACCATAAATAACTTTATTCAACAAAAATAAAACAATAGGCTATCCTTTATATTAATAAATCAGCGGCAGACAAGAACACTTTGTCATAATGGTTTAAGTGTCCTGCTGCTACTATCACACAACAGTGAATAATATTCACTTTGTTTTCCTTATTTAATGTTGTTTCTCGAGCACAGCCATGTAACTCTGCACAACAACTGACCCTCTATCCATCTCTGGGCCTCTGTCATTCCACCCGTTATTGCTAGTAGGAATGTTTTATTTGCCACTACCAGTCACGCTGGGAGTTTCAATGATTTGTGAAGCTGTACTTCATGAAAAAAGCAAGCAGTCAATGGGTACTTTGTGCACTCTCTCCACAGACAAATGTTCTCATCAGAAGAGATGCTTAGTTACTCTAAAGGTAAGACTCCTGCACACCTTACAAATCTCTTTATGGACTGCTAGCAAATGAGCTCTACACAAAGCATTTAAGTATCACTTACTAATCCTAATTCTCAATCACTTGGCTTTCTTTACAACTCAGAACATACTTGAGAACTGGGTCCTGCTAAGTGCCCTAGGAATCTCCGACAGCTTTTATGAGTTCAAAGAAGCTCACATAGCCAATATGAAGAACTGCAGCTTGTTTCTGTTGCATTCTCGGTCTATGATGTCTTCCTTGAACTTATCACTCCTTCACTAACGAGGTGCGAAAGCGACATAACAGAAATTCTAGCTCAGAATTTCACACCACAAGAAAATCCCATTCATGTTGAAGACTCCAGTGTGGTACCCTACAGCAGATTCTAACAGACCTTTTACTGTCCTAGGCCTTGAGGACATTGTAATTCCTGGTAGCCTACTCTCACAGATTTGACTCTCAGGCACACTCGTTATGGATCCATTTTGTAACTTCTACTGCAGCTTATAGCTACAGTCTGTTGGCAAACTTTGTTGTTTCAGCATTAGCGCAGAAAGATCAGCCAACTCTTTTCTACTTGATGCCATTCTATCTTAATGCTTTCCTGGTTGTTGGTTTGTGGATGTTTGATTATTTTTTTTTTATTATTTTTTTTTTCCAGGGCTTGAGAATGTTTTGGACAATCAGTGATTTTACAGAGCAGCCTCAGAAATCCAAGTCTTCCCTCAGAAATCAATATCAGCTTCCCTGATGCCCAAAACCAACCACATCCATAAATGTGACTGAAAGAAGAAAAAGAATATATACCAAATAAAGACCAATTAAATAATTTGTGTTGATAAAAAGAATTTACCAATACCAACATACACAGCAAAGAGAAAACCTCACATTAACCAGAGAAAAAGCAAGCACCAAACATGACTGATCTTGAACAAAATCTTAAAATTAGAGAACTGGATAGGCACCATGTGAGATGAAAGAATTCCAGAACCCCATCCTGAGAAACCAGCTATACAATATGGCTGATTTCCAGATAACAGAGGAACCTCCCTGGAAAGAGACTTTAAAAGACTGTACAAACAGCTCCAATCTAATAATAGAAGTGTAACTTGCAATGGAATCCCTTTTTTTTGTGAAATTAAAGTGTTTTATCTTGTTCTGATCTCTGTGTATACGTGATACTCTTTCATTAAGCATTTCTATTCTGATGCTATCAAATACAACAGAGTGATACTTTAATTTATTAGTGTTCAATAAGAAGTTAAAGGTAACCATAAAGAATACAAAACATTATTATACATTAAGTCTGGGAATTAACTTGCATAAACATAAAGGAACTTACTGTTCTAGGGACAATGCTAAATAATGCTTTGGTAGGCATCATTGAGAACTGTAAGAAACAGGGATTCATAACTAAACCCAAGAATTATATTTGTGCCAGGATGATGTATGAAAGAAAATAAATCTCTTCATGCAGGCCACACACACAAAAAAAAAAAACCCTGTTGCTTTTTTGCTTTGGGGGGTTTTGTGTTTGGGATTGTTTGGGTTTGGAGGTTTTTTTTAATTCATGTAAGGCTGATTGTCATCCTAACTTACCATACTCAATGTTTATTCCAAAGGCATATGGAACATTTCACTTCAACCTATTTCTGTTATATTACCAACCTTATCACAGTGTGTCCCGCAAGCACAATGAACACCACACCTAGTTCCTGTAGAAGTTCAAATATTTTTGCAGGGATTACTGAGAAACAGCCTGGTTCAATTTAGATAACAAGTCATTATGTATTTTATCATCAGTATGTTAATTTGGCCTGTTAAGTCCATTGGATAGATGGAAAAGGGGAAGCACAGTGGTGCCCGGGACCTCAGAAGATGGAACACTTGTAGTTCCACATACCTTAACTATAAGATCATGTTTCCTTTTTGATCAAAATGCAAAAAAAATTATCCATTCTATCATAACCTGGGGTGAAGAAAAGAACTGGCTAATTCTCACAGTATGACTCCCAGCCATTTTCTACTAAGCAACTGTCCTAAACCCTCTAGCTCCAAAAATGTTTAATTAGTAGCTCCTGATTGAGTGTAGGCACAATGCATTTTGCATTTGCTATTTAGACATTTAGGTACTTAGAAATTATGCCTATAAATGTGCAGCTTAATAACGAATAACAAGGAGCGAAGTAAACACTTTGTATTGGTTGCTCAGTGGAAGCTGAGAAGAAACCTCTGGCATACAACAAAATACAAGAGAGCCTGCCCAGACATACTGAACCCCCAGGAGATCTCATGCCTCTTTTTTTCCCCCCTGCTTTTTATCAAGTCTTTTTCTTTCGTTTGACAGTATAATTTCAACAAAAATCAGTATACCCCATTTGTATTGGGGTCCCCAGTATAAAACAGAAATGGACCTGTTGGAGTAGGTCCAGAAGAGGGCCACAAAAATGATCAGAAGGCTGCAAAGGCTGAAAGAGTTGGGGCTGTTCAGCCTGGAGAAGTGAAGGGTCTGGGGAAACCTTATAGTGTCCTTATACAGAGGGTTTATAAGAAAGACAGAGAGAGACTTTTTACCACAGCCTGTAGTGACAGGAGAAGGGGCAACAGTTTTGAAACTGAAAGAAGGTAGGTTTAGACTGGATATAAGGAAGATGAGGCTGGTAAAACACTGGAGACGGTTGACCAGAGATGTTGTGAATGCCCCATCCTTGGAAGTGTTCAAGGTCAGGTTGGATGGGGCTTTGAGCAACCTGGTCTATCGAAAGATGTCCCTGCCTGTGGCAGGGGGGTTGGAACATGTTTTTTAAAGATTCAACCCAAAACATTCTATGATTCTATATTCCGCTATTTTAGCATATATTCATTATATATTTCACTAATGTACTTTGGAGAAAAGCCACAGGCTCAAAGCTTCAAAGAAAACCTCAAGAATCTCAAAAGCAATGACAGATTGGAACTTCATTCCCTCATAAGAGCTGAGACAAAGAAGGCTCACTCTTAGATCTGATAACATACACCTAGTAAGACACCAGATGGCCTGTCCACAATCAGCCAGGAAAAACTTTTTGTGCAGAGGATTTAAACAAGGACCTCACAGACTGGAGACCTACTACCCCTGCCACCAGATAAACCTCAGTCTTGTTTCAAGTGGAGAAGGCTGAAACAGAACGCACAGGCAGATTTTCTACTGTATCAAGTTTCACAGGCCTGTCTTGATTCTCCTCTATTCAAAAAGCATTTTGACATGGAAAAATGGAGAAAGATGCTGATTTTCCCCAAATCAGAACTGTTAAGAGAAAGAATTTTGTCTCTGTACATCAACAGAAAGGTACAGGGAGGCAAGAAAATCACAACATTCAGCCAGAGGGTCATGAAATATCTTCCTCAAACTTTACTTGCTTTGCCCAAGGAAATTCAGCAGAAATTCCCTCATTTAAAATGTTGAGCTATTAAAAAAATTCACAAGTGTCATGTTTCACAATAAAAGGCTTGTGACTCAACACTGGGCAGGAAAAGCTTATAAGCTTATAGCATTTTAAGCCAAGTTGTCAGTTGCTAAAACAGCATCTTTCTTCTTTTTTTCTGTTTTGGTTGTAAAAGAGATATGTTACTCCCCCATCCACATCAGTGAGCAAGGGGGAACTGTCAGGGTTAAAACGGGACAGCAATACACACAGTCTTAATATGAAAAGTTTAAAGTTTTAGCATCAAGTGTAAGCAGCACTGTTAATACCATGACCACAGTGGATGCTCCTTCTAAGCAATACCAGCAACATAACAGCTCAAAGGAAGACCACAGTCATGCCACTAGTCATGCTAAGTAATTATTTTAAATTAGTATGTTAATAATAAAAACAGTGAACAGGACGATTTTATTCGGGGAGACCTTACAGCAGTGTTCCAGTATCTGAAGGGAGCCTACAGGAGAGCTGGAGAGGGACTCTGTCAGGGAATATAACAATAGGACAAGGGGTAATGGCTTTAAATTGAAAGAAGGGAGATTTAGACTAGATACCAGAAAGAAATTCTTCACTGTGAGGGTCGTGAGACACTGGAACAGCTTGCCCAGAGAAGTTGTAGATGCCCCATCCCTGGACGTGTTTAAGGCCAGGGCGGATGGGGCTTTGAGCAACCTGGTCTAGTGGGAGGTGTCCCTGCCTATGGCAGGGGGGGTGGAACTAGATGATCATTAATGTCCCTTCCTGCTCTAACCATTCTATGACTCTATGATCTACATTAACAGCCATACTTATTTGAAAACTATGATCGATATCTAGCATTATGACCCATAATCAGATAAAATCCTATCAAGCACAATTACTCTCTCAATACAAAGGGCAAAACCACATAGATAAATCATCCTATCAAATTCTCCAAATGCAGCCACTTAAAAATTACTGAACTTCCACTGCTGATGATGAGTCTTAGGCACTTTCTATGACAGTTATTACTAGAGCATCTCTAACAACACTCAATGCTAGAAGTCAAAACAAAGTAAGAATGGTCTTTGTAACTTTCACCAAACAGCACTAACTTGCATTGCTGACTTAAGCAGAATTTATATAAAAGGAAAAAACCAAAACTAATTCCAAACTGCCCCAGCTCCTCATATTGGACCTATTTTTCAATACATCAAACAAGACATGCAAAACTATGGAAATTAGTATGATAACCTTCTAAACCAATATTTAGCAACAATCTTAGAGAAGTGGAGGCTTGGAGGAAGGAAGATGGGGAATGGTATATGAAGAAGGCATGGGAAAGCAATATGAGCAAGTAAATGATAGCTTGAAGATCAAAGGAAGGATACCTACCAGTAGATAGAGATGCTCTTAGAGGCATAAACCCATGTGCACATTCACTATCTGATCAGGCAAAACATCCCAACACTCAGGATCAGCCTTGCCTGTCTAAGCAGTGGCTAAGAAGTGTCTCCTCACATGTCTGAATGCAGTAAACACAAAATGAAATTAAGGATGTCCCAGTCCTGAGGCAAGTAATACCTTCCCTTCTTGGGAGCACAAGAGATTGGAAATCACTTCTCAAAACAAACCTGCTTCCGATTCCAAGGAGTTCTCATTAGAGGCAAGCATCTCTCTCCTGGGCTCAATAACTGAAAAGCCTCAAGTTCTCTTGCTTGTCTTATCCGCACTGACAAATTGCAAAGAAACCAAGTTGGCAAATGAAGTAGTCTCTCAGGTAGCAGAAGCAGGCCTATCTGTCACAGTAGTTTGAAAGAAATGCAGTCTGAATGCTTTTGGGCATTCTTCTTTTAGAATATAAAGATAATACATATGAACACGTAACAGGAGTAATCTTCTACCACAAGTTATGAAGTGTTTAAAATCCATTAGAGACTTCAATGCCAGAAAAATATTTTTAAAAACAAAAGAGTCAGCCCAGTGGCCAAAATTCAGGAAACACAGAGGGTAAAAGCTTTCTAAGAAGAAAAGAAATAAAATGTGTTGATGAAAACTCTTTAAGCAAAGGACCTTATTCTGACTCTACCATTCTGTTAGTAGAAACTGGAAGGAAAAGGAGCATTTGGCTTTAAAATGCAGGCAAAGTATATGTTTTGGCAGCGTTTGGTTGCATCCATCTGCATATTAAGACAAAAAAAAGTTCCTGTAAAGTACTTGTGCACAGGTGTGGTACTGATCTATACACACAATCCAGCTACTGGCGAGTGATTGTTGCTCTTTCTCTAAGGCTTTTCATATTCACAATACATGATTCCTCCGAGCACGCTCCAGTTTAAGTTATCCAGAGAAAGGATCAACATTCCTGGCTGAAAAGATGATGTGGACCTGCTCTACTAAATGTTTGAAGGCTTCAATGATCACATAGTACTTAATGTGATCTGAGCTCCCAGCAATGGAACTACAGATTTCTGAAAAGGAAGCATCCTTCAACATGCTGCTGAGGTCACTTGCACTGCAGTAGGAAGCACCATGACTACTATTAATGGTTCCAGCTTAGCTACTGCAGCTGCTCCTTGGCACAAGTCAAAAAGCACATGCAGTTCAGACTGCTTTCTATGAAACTCCTTTGGAATAAAAACATAAACAGTTTTCCTTGGTTATGTTTGACAGCAGAAGAAAGCTTCTGTTCTGGGGGCCTTCACAACAGAACGGGTAGGTTAATAATGCTGGCCTACATGAAATTCAAGTTAGCATTTGCCCTGATCACTCAGTGATTTTTATGCCATCTTTTGTTAGGACAAAAGTGTAAACTAACAGGGCTTAAATTTCAGCATTACTTTAAGACAAGTGATAACTGCTACAAAGGCTGTCTTCCTGAAGAGGTGCCACAGCAATTAATTTAAAGGCTGACTTGAAACACTGGGGAAAAGGATCACTGCCTGAGGGTAAAATCCTTACTGAGCTGTGAGGAAACTGTGACGGAAGGCCTAAGCCTGACAGATTCTGGAGGCAGAAAAAGGAACCACCACAAATGTAAGCTCAGATCTTCAGTTGCTACAAAGGAAAGAGAAGGGCAAAATACCACTATTCTCCTTTCCTTTGGGCCTCCTATAAACAGACCACAAATCAGTGCAGCAGGAAGGTCTGCTTGCAGCTGAACCCTCTGCAGACGGAGGTCTTGGTGAGTGTGGAGGAGTAAAGAGGGTGAAGCAGTAGCACTTGAAAAATAAAACTAGCAATTTCATTTGAGATATACACTAAACCTGTGCTTTATCACTAAGCTCTTCTTCTGAAACAAAGACACTGCTAAAAGAAAATTTACAGGTCCCAGTATGATGTCAAAGACCTAAAGAGCCAACAAATACAGGAACTCTCCTGGTTAATTTTAGGGCTGAGGGCTTAAAATCCTTGATAACTCATTGATACGCATGTAGTGCTCCCCTAAACAGAGGGAGAAGATATATACGACCACCTGAAAGTGAATCAAACCTTAAGCCATGAAATATGTCTGGAAGTCTAACGTTTTACGTAGTGGGCTAACAAAAGGGCCATTTACAAAAAAAAAATAAATATATAAAAGCAAACAAATCAAACACAAAGGCAACAGCTAGCTGGTAAGACATGAAAAGAGCTATGACTTAAGCTGTATGTTGGGTCAGGCTCTAGGCTTGTTAAATTCTGTGAAGTTAAGAGGTCACAGAAATGTTACTGCTAGACGAAAGAACTCTATGGTCACAAGTCTTCAGGTATATGCATCCTTTCAGTCTAAACATGCCTTTGAATAAGTGCTCAGAAGCATGTCTCTGATTTTTTTTTTTTTAATAAAAGTTTCAGAAGTGGGACAAAATTGGCTTGATACTTCTCAGTTTGTGACTGAGAAAATAGACGACTGCATAGCACTTTTGCAAAGCAAACCTACAGCCTTGTAGGACAAGTGACAAAAACATTATTTCTGCCTCATAGAGTTACAGAATATCAAAGCAAGTTATTGCTGGCATGAGAAGCTAGTGACTTGACATTTCTGGCTGATGTTTACTTGAGTGGATATCTATTGAAAACATCTTGATAAAAGCAGCACTTCAAAGCACTAACAAAGGGTCCTAAATTGACTGAGACCTGCATGGAAACAAGCTTTAAAGACTGCATACCCTAAGAATGTGGTTATTTGTACAACGTACTGCTGTAAAAATTAGTTTGCAAACTACTGAGAAACCAAGTTTCTAGAAAATTCTTCATATGCAACATTTACTAGAATACATTAAATTTCACAGACACCTTCCAATCTCCTTACCTCTTGTCCTGAAAGGTAGTATGCTGCTAGAAGACCACCAATGAAGCGAATGTTGACCTCAAAAACAGACACTTCGGAATTCTAGAACAGGAAGAAAAGAGTAAATTATTAACTGACTTCCTAATCAAAGAAGAAAAAAAATCATCCAGGCAGGGGCAGATACATATCCTACAGCAATATGCATGCAACGGTCTGTACTCCTTCAGTGTCTAGATCCATACTGAAATTCCCATGCACATCTCCACAACACCAAGTGATAATTCAGTTACAGCTTCAACTGATATTTAAAAATCAAATTAGTTTTTCTCCTACACTCTAATCATATTATCACCACAAAGCACAATTAAAGTTGTTAGTGGATGGTGGGAACAAAAGCAAGGAGCGTATGTTTCCATGATTTGGCATTTTTTTCCTCTTATACTTAAGTATAACTCTGAATCTTTTGGATTTACACAATGAAGTGGAATAATAAGTAGAGAATTCCTGTAATATGCTTTCTTAACCTGAATTCCAATGTGCAATCTCAAATTCAGAGCTCCATTTTAACAGCTTCCGTCTAGAAATAGCCTTTATGTATTTAATGTTATGACAAGAACTGCAAGACCACTGAGAAACTCAAGAGAATAAACCATTTTAATACCTTCCTCCACATTAGTATCGTTAGGCTAAATTCACCAGTACATTTTGACTTATTTAATTCACCAAAAATTTAAGAGGAACTAGGTAATTTTAGCATCTTTCTGCCTCCCGCTGTGCCCCATCCACTCCTTTGTCTGTATGCACCCATCTGCCTCCCCCATAAGCTTCTATTCATTCAATGCATTTAGACCAGAAATATAGTTATATTAAAACGTTTTGAGATAAGATAGCCTTTCCTCTTATCCAGAAAGGTCACAGAACCCTCAGGGTTGGAATGGACCTCTGAGATCAAGTCCAATCAGACACACACAAAATCCCCCTACAATCTCGGCCACTAGAGCATGCCCTGAAGCCCCACATCTATTCCTTTCTTAAATACCTCCAGGGATGGTGACTCAGCTACCTCCCTGAGCAGGCTGTTCCAGTGCCTGACCACTCTTTCAGTAAAGTAATTCTTCCTAATATCTAATCTAAACCTCCCCTGTGGGAACTTCAGACCATTTCCTCTGGTTCTGCCGTTATTCACTTGCAAAAAGAGGCCAGCTCCCACTTCTCTACAACCTCCTTTCAGGTGGATAGAGGGCAATGAGGTCTCCTCAGCCTCCTCTTCTCCAAACTAAACATGCCCAATTCCCTCAGTCTCTCCTCATATGACTTGTTTTCTAGACCTCTCACCAGCTGGGTAGCTCTCCTCTAGACACGCTCCAGCACTTCAGTGTCCTTCTTGTAGGGAGAGGCCCAGAGCTGAACACAGTACTCGAGGTGAGGCCTCACCAGTGCCGAGTACAGAGGCACCATCACTTCCCTACTCCTGCTGGCCACGTTCTTCCTGATTCAAGCCAGGATGCTGTTGGCCTTCTTGGCCAGCTGGGCACACTGCTCGTTCATGTTAAGCCAGCTGTCCACCAGCCCCCCCCAGGTCCTTTTCTGCTGGCTAAGTCAGTAGAGTGTACACTTATACAAGTTGACCCACCAATTAGCACAAAGTTGAAATTATATTTATAGGTATATCTTGCCTTTTACGCTATTTCTATGGCACCTGTGGTTCTACCATGCATTTTGCTTGTATCCAAAATAATATGTGCAAAATGCATTTATTTCAGAAAGATTATATGTATACTTTAAAGATTTTCTCAAATAGTACTGATGATAAAAAGTCTAAAGTTTGACATACTCCCAATTACAGGTTTTTAGTAAAAAATGTATTTTTATTCGCATACAGGTGATACGAGAAAGATAGCAACAGTGTATGATTCCACTCAATTCCTATGAAAGTAATGAATCACACATGCAATGGCACAGTGTAGAGTGAAACCAAGGAGTTCTGTTTCCCAGTAAAAGAATCCAAGAGGACCATATTTACATATAAACTTCAAACTATATAAGGAAATCACTCAAGTCTGGTAGCTTTATGAAAACTTATTAAAATTCAGAAGTGTTTGTTGATACACAGAAAATTGTAATTGAACCTCAGTGGGTCACATATGACCATTTTCCACCCAAATCCTAGATTAATTCTGCAAATTTATACTGAGATTGCCTCAGATCACACAAAGGTTATCGAAGCAATTTAGTGCACCCTCATGAAGGTACCATTATGTTTATACCGTCTCTGATGTATTTAGGGTCCTCAGTTTTAGACTGAATAATTATCCAGCACTGGATATTACTGAAATGCGGGATATAATATATATAATACATAACATTATATATAAAACCAACAATAAACATCTGCTCAATTCTGACTGTATAATTGCATTTCTTCTTGTGCATTACTGAAAATATTTTTTTTTAACACAGGGCAAGTCCAAGGATTAAATACAAATTCTGTCACAGTTTGTGACAGTCCCAAAATTAGTCATAAGAACATTAATCAAGAAGGATAAAATAGAGCCATTTCTTCCATTTAGTGCTTCCAAACTCTGAGCACACATAGATCTTATGCTGTATGGAGAGCCGGGACATCTTTCTGATAGATTCAAAACCTGCAGGCAAACTGAGATGTTTCAAGTGGCTTTCTTTGTGTTAAAGCATCTTAAGAATATGGGAGAAGAGAATGTATTGTGAAGTAATTTATACAGCATGGTTTGGGGGGAAAATTGTCTTTCACAGCTCAGTTATTTCCAACTAATATTAAATAGTAAAGCCTAATTTTTATACATTCATTAATTTCTGAGGCCCTGTTGGGTCTCACTGACCACTTTCCCTTTCGTCCATTAACCAATTATAAACTGTACTTTGTAAACACAATATATAGAAGTATCTTTACTTTTAATTGAAGTGTGAAGGGGTTGGAGTGGGTTTTTTTCAAAATACGTAAGGTTACAAACACAGAGAAGTTCACCAGATGAAAGATCACTGATGAAAGACCACTTCTGTTTTACCCTAAGAGGAACACTGTGAAAAGGACTAGAGGAATATTAGGGCAAGCTCTACTTACCACACTAAAATCAAGGTTTTTGTCAATCCACTCTTGTCCTTCTCTGAATTCATCGTGAAGCCCCATGATATAAAGAGTATCCAATGCATCTACTATGGTAGCACCCATTTGTGAGTTTCCTGCACACAAAAAGAAGGACTTCTATTACAGGTGATTATTTCATTACTTTTCTTAAACATCACAAGCATGAGAAAATAACCCAAGCAGTAGCAAAGCAAAGTTAGTACAAAGATGACAGTACAAAGAATAATCAAAATGAGCAAGGAATTAGCAGCCACATAAAAGGATGGCAGTTCTCTTTCAAACCATCAGTCCTCTGGCACAGTTGGGCTTCTGAAAAGACTAAAGGTAGAAAAAATACCTCTTCTCATCTGCTTTCCTAACTTGAACATGAACAACTGTACTTTGACACAAAAAAAAAAAAGGACAGAACGACGTTCAGCTTCAAAAAGCTATTAGGAATTCTAGGACAGAAGAGTTAAAAAAAGCACATTCAAGATAAAGCAATCGGTACTTGCAGCAATGTCTTGCATTTCCCAGCATATGTTGCTGAAACGTTCAAAGTTTTGGAATTACAGAAGCTTCCTAGTCATGGAAAGCAGGGACTGATGAATAGGGATGCCCTGGCTTGGCTTGAGTAACAAAGCCCCAGCCCCAAGACGTCTCTGCCCGCGGGGACCCACGCTATGAGGTGCTAATGGATTCCTAAATTGTCACTGTTTAAAGTGGAGCATTTAGAGCCAAATAAAAATCAATGGTGCTTCACCCTAAAATGCCATTCACTTGAAACAGCAGCAATTTAGAGTTGATTGATGAGTGACTCATCGGTTTGTACAGGAAGACAGGAAGACAGGCTGAAGAGGTTTGTGAGCCACTGACCACGTTAACCGTGGTAGCCTTGACCTCCTCAGGCCATCCCAACCTAAGCTGTTGCCCTTATTAGGCCGAGGTCTTTGCTTCTAGAGGAAAGCAAGAATTACCATGGGTTTATTTATTTTCACGAAGCGGATAAAACTTCCTACGCACTACAAAAGTAGCTGAATTTCACCATTCATACCCGTATTCTATAGAACAGTACATAACTATGTGATTAGCAATTTAATGGCAATAGTCTCCTAACAAGTTAAGCCAATTTCTTCTTTTTTTTTTTTTTTTTTTTTTTTTAACGTGCTTTTTATCCTTAATGGAATTTCTACATTGCAGTGTTCCTGCTTGGTTGTTTCTATTCATTCATTTCTGATTTCTACATGTTTAAAGATATTTTTTCCCCTCAAGCATAACAATAACTGAATGAAGCCAGTGCCACCATTATATTTCTTTTATGCACCTAAATATCTGATACTTACATGCAAGCTAAATTCCATTTTCAGATTTTTTTTTCCCCAAATAATAAAAATTAAACACAACAGTCTCTGACAAAGTAATCACCAACTAATTTCTTTAAAAAAAAAGCTGCGCATCTTTTTTAATTATTTTAAACTTGATATGGAAAGCCTTTAGTCGCTGGCATTATATTCATATTCAAGTACAAATGGGGACACACTACCTTTCTTAAGATTAATTAAAAGATATATTCTTTGACAAATTGGCCACCAAGCACAACTATAACTCTCAGGAAATGAATTCATCATGGTGTGTAAGTAGTAGAAGACTTAACACCTTCAGCCAAGTGACAAATTCCATTGCTTGTGCGGAAGGGAGGTTCCTTTGAGCAGAGCTACAGCACTGACTTAACTTCACACCTTTTCTTAAGCATAAGGTGACAGTTATCTAAGTTATCACTTAAAAATTATGCAAACCAGACCACGACGCAAGATCTAACCTCAATATTAGCTGGCAAGGTATTTCTGATGTAAAATTGGAATGTGTTATACTGCCACAGCACTCAAAGTAATTTGTTCCTTTATTTAAATCACATTGATATAATTTAAAAATACACAATGTGTTTGAACGAATACATAGCCTTAGGAAATCCTGAAAGCTCCTCTTGTAATAGTTTTTAAAAATAAAAAACCTTCTAACTTAAACACAGCAATAACCACACCAGTGAGCTCTCATATTCTATAATTGGCATGCGGTAAGGAGAAGAAATTGTGTGGGGATGGATTAGTGTGTCATCACTGTCTCCCACCCCAGAAAAAAAGTTGAGAGACCACAGTACTATCATCCGGTTTTCTACATCTCAGAAGTACATTCAAGTGTCCATGGGGTAGGTGGGTGTGTGGACAGCAATACGCGGGGCAAAAGTATGTCTATTTTCCAGCCCTGTAAAAAAATCTTCAAAAATACTAATACAAACCTTTTTCATAGAGTTTTCTGCACAGAACCACAAAAGGAGGACCATGGAAATGCAAAAGCCCATGATTATTTTTGCCATCTCACCAGTCATTCCAGATAGAGACTGAGTGGCAAGGCTAGAACAGAACCTCTCTCCAGAATGAACCAAAAGCATCCACGTTTTTTTCGTAGCAGATCCATAGTAATTGAACAATACAATTTAATCAAACTGACAAAAAAAATAAATTCTCTTTCATCCTCACAGTGTTAGAAGTGAGCTCTCAACCCCATATATAGAACTCTTGCCTAAAACAGTAGATTTCAGTAGGGATTGACTGACAACCTGTTTCACACAAAATCCTTCAGCGTCGTTTGCAGCCACAGAAGTGCAGTCCACTAGAGCAAAACAGAATTGCTCAGCATTTTTTGAACTAATTAGAGGTTTATACCCTAAGCTTTTGGCTGGGCCACACTCCAGTAGGTTTTACAAGCTCTCCCTTCTGCTGCATTTTTTTTTTTGCCTTTTTCTCTCATTTCTCTCATCTTTTAGGTCTATCTTTCCTACACCCTCAGGTGTCCAACAAAACATTAAACAAAACATCACAGAGCAAAGCCCCTTCAGCTTGCATGCTCCTCCTCCCTGAGCAGTGACACGTGCCCTATCTCTGAGATGCAGACCAGTAAGTATGGTTACAGTTTCTAGAGTCCATGTGAGAGCTCAGCTATTTCTTATCACAGTTTCCTAAGGATAGCATTTATATCCTAACCTGTAATAATGTATTAATTTTTCTTCTTTCTTAGAAATAAGAAGGGTATTTCAACCAAATTTGGTTTATTGTTCTTTTATCTTAAACGTATAGTAACTAGCCCATACCATACACCAGCACTTCTTTCTTGAGGAAGACTCAGAAAAGCAACCTTTGTTTTTTAAACCTTTTTGGCTGAACACATTTCCAAAAGGTCAAGATATGACAGTCAATATTTTGCAACAGATTGTCTACCCAGTCTTTTTCCTTTGGTGTCAATCAGGCAGCACAAAACAAGCTATTTTCCTTCTCCTGGCTATTGAGGGGGAAGAGTCCAAAATGCAGAGCTCATACCCAGAAGTCTTGGTGCCTACAAGAACAGAAGGCAGAGCTGGACATAAGACAACAGAGCGGACAATAGACATAACGTAACACCTTGGCTGCCCCATGTTGCAAGATAGTTACAACTTAAAACCATTCATGGGCTACACTAAGTGGTTAGAGATGAAAATTGATTAATTGCTCTCAGCTTTTTTTTTTCCTAGAGGATTATATGGAGGATATGGTGGGATTGTTCAGCCTAGAGAAACCTTATAGAAGCCTTCCAGTATATGAAAAAGGCCTACGAGAAAGCTGGAGAGGGACTTTTTTTATAAGGGCATGTAGTGACAGTGTTATCCAAAAATAGCAATGGTGTTACCTGAAAAAAGCTCTCAGAACCAAAAGCAGTTTAGAGGGGAGATACTGCTTTAGTTGACATCAGGTGCTAGGTGGAAATCCACAAATGTAGCACACCTTACTGTGAACTTTCATCCATTATTTATACACAACAGATTCTTATTATTTGATCAACCTAATACATAACTCTACCAAGACATATATTCATTAGGATGATGCATATTAACTTTTGCAGCATCTGGTAAATGCTTCTATGCAGGCATGAGATCCTCATTGGTTGGTTGGATAAGGATAGCCTTCCTCACATTATCTTTAAGGTGTTGCGTCATCTCAGGACAGCAAAAGTTTACTGTAAGTTTGCCAACTTCTTGAGGATGACATGGAAGTAATCTGAAGTAGCCAAAGCTCTGTCCTAATTGGTATTTGAGTACATACTTTGACATATGGAAAACCATGAAGTGATTAACAACTACTTGTTATCCTATTAGCTCAGTGACCAACTATTTTCTCTCACAGGAAGGTGCTCAGTAATTAACACATTTCAGTTCGCATATGGTTATAAACAAAGTAGAAGCCTGCTTTGGTAACAACTGAACAAAGGGTAATGGCTTCAAACTAGAAGAGGGTTGATTTAGATTAGATACCAAGAAGAAATTTTTCAGTCTGAGGGCAGTGAGGCACTGGAACAGATTGACAAGGGAAGTTGTGCCTTCCCTGGCAGTGTTCAAGGCCAGGCTGGATGGGACTTTGAGCAACGTGGTCTAGTGGGAGGTGTCCCTGCTCATGGCAGCGGGGGTGGAACTCTATGATCTTTAAGGTCCCTTCCAACCCATTCTATGATTCTATGTAATTCTTAACTTGTCCCTAAATAACGGCTTCCACTGAATTCCTCTATATCCACTGAGGCCCACAACCTAACCAGAACAGGCAACGATGTTTTCATAGCCGTCTTCCTCCACCTAAAAATGCACTGCACTACCAGCAAGGCAGCAGCTGAAATCTGGTGCAGGAAGGAACAGCAAATGTTCAAAGATCCAGCCTGCATTAGCATCACACATGGTGTTACAGAGAACACAGACTACAATGGTTCAGCTGTACTTCCCTCTCCTGAGGTTGATACAAACCATTCAGCCTAAAGTCACAAAGAGAAATAATTTTCCATTCGTGAGTGTGGTGTTTTGTTTTGTTTTTTTCCCTTTCATAGCCACACTAAGATCCATAAATTTTGCCTTGAAGGACAATAGGATAGTCTTCCTGGACTTAAATTGCAGAAGTTGTCATTTGAAACGTAATAAAGTAACTCTAAATAATGAGATAATAGTTAAGAGGAGTATACACTGCTTACTACCACCTCAACCAATCTAATCTATTATTGCTCAGAATACAGAGAGCAGATGTTTCATTGTGGTGAAAAAGGCTATAAAACAATTAAACTATAATAGAAAATAACTCTTCTAGCTGAAGGCACTCCTCCCAAGGTCTGCCTCTGTTCAATAGAAAGGCTCAGTTGGTCATGTTGCACAAGATAGTAACTGATTCCAAAAGGGCTCAATTTTACAAATGTCAGATTAGGAAGTTTCCTTTCCATATAATTATAGTTCTAGTTGATTAAGCTCCAAATTTAATGAAGTTTGGCTAATGAATGCAATGTTCATTCTTCTAAATAAAACAGAACATCTATCATGAGCTGATGGAGAAATTTAGCAGTGAAATAGCTCAACTATTAGCAAAAATGCACACATTTTCCTTAAGCAAGAGCATTATTCCAAAGGACTGCAAAAATAATAAATCAGATTTATAGTTAGGTAGGCTTCACTTTCCTCAGATTAGACAAATAATTCTTTCACTTGATAGCACATAAATCTACAGTCTGAAATATCTAGCAACTCACATGACTAAGTGTAAGCAGCAGAACCGTTTAAAGAAAAATGCTCTTCCTATCTAAAATTCTTTCAGTATGCCAAAGTGCTCGATGAAGAACTGATTTATTTATACCATTTTAAAGTCTCACAAGAGACTATCAAAGTACAGGGAGACAGATCATTGTCATGTGTTCCATGACAAAAGGAATATGAAGAAAATAAATAGACCATTTTCATTATACCAGAAGTACAAAGATTTAGAGAGTCTGATACCAGCTTCAGGGTTGCTTAGTGTATTTATTATGTGAAAGCAGAAAAGACTCTAAGCAATGACGTATTCGAGAAAATATGTGAGCTAGAAGAGATAAATCACAATCAGAGAGGACTGTGCAACTTTGAGACACAGTGACACTATGTAAATAAGGAACAAGATGACAAATTAAAACTCTATGCCAGCAAACTTAAATCATGCACTTCAACGTTGAAAAGTAATCATCAAATAGGTGCTTCACAGAAACTCTGATTATTTGGCATGTCACCCATACCTACTCCTTTCTTCAACAGTCATACACCACAGACAATTCTCATTTCTTCTGAAAAACACTCCCATTGGGGCTTTTGCGGGCCCAAGTTGATGGCTGAGCAGATGTTCTGGGCCTGGCTGGGATGGAGTAAAATTTCTTCATAGAAGCCTGTATGGTGCGGCACTCTGAATTTGTGACTAAAATATTGTTGATAACATACCAGTTTTGGCTATTCCAGAGCTGTACTTTTACAGCATCAAGGCTCTCTTCCTGCCCCCTCCCCCCAGTGAATAAGCCAGGCCTGGACAAAAGACTGGGAGGGGACACAGCCATGACAGCTGACCCAAAACGACCAAAGGGATAAGTCCATACCATATAACAGCACACTCAAGGATAAGAGCTGAGTGTGTGTGGAGTGTTAAGTCTGACAGGTAGCCATCCCTTGGGAACCAGGTGGGCTTCAGTCTGCTTGTGGGAGGTGGCAAGTGATTGTCTTTGCATTACTTGCTCCCTCTCACCCCTTTCCTTCATTTATCTTTATCTCAACCAATGTGGGTTTTTTTTGCTTTTGGTCTTCCTATTCACTTCTTTTCCTTTCATCCTCTGTGTGTTAGTGTCTTACAAGATACTTGGCATCTATCCAGAGGCTAGTTACAGGAGTAACATGAAGGAAATAATAGTCCATTCAAATGGATCATCAAGATGCACACTAGGTCAGAGAAGGGCTGAAACAAAGTCAAGGAAACCAGCCTAAGTGGAAAAGTCACCATGAGGCCATTCCGCCTCCATGGAAAATGATATACAAGAGGTACATGGAACTCGTCTTACCCTTCTACCTTATGCAGTGACTGAAAAGGATGTAATTTATTATTAAGCAGAAAAGATAGCAGATCAAAGACCCACAGGTGAGATGCTCATCAGTTCCTTTACAATCAAGGTAAGGTTTTAATATTTCCTAAACTACAGGAAAAAAAACCCAACCATAAAGCAATCTAATACAGAGTCACTCTTGTTTACATGGACTGCCTGCAGATACTGCCACCAGTAAGGCTTTGATGAAAACTAGGGGAATTGGCAAGACTGCTGGAGGAAAAACAAGCAGTTGGATATGGTAAAAGTATTTGGGCTATTATTGAAGTCAACTGCCAAGTATCTTTGTGTCAAGACATCCCTGCTATTGAAATAAGTTATTTTATACTCCAGAAGTTCTTGGTTTTTTTCAGGGCCCTGGACAGACATCATCTGCTAGAAGCAGAACCTACTCCTACTGGTGCAGACTGTCTTTGATTTGCAATATACTTAATAAGGGGTAGGAGGAGAATCACTTGCAAAAGGAACCTAAGAGGACCAAAGTCTCAAGGAGATAATTTCACTTAATCCTCAAGTTAAATTTCTGCTCTGGACAGTGACCTGAATTTCAGAGCAGTCCAGTGCTACTGTCAGAGTAACCCAACAACCGGGGTGTGCCCAAACATAGAATAGATCCTTCATATTCCATCACAGTGATTCCAGAAACAAAAGAGGAACCTCCTCAAGGAAATATGTCCTGGCACACTTTGAACCTAAAAGATTGGTTATTTTTCATACAGGCAGGTGTTTTAAACCCTAGCAACAGGGTGAAAATGCTTCCTTGATAAACTCAGCCTGACATTAAACACAATTATTACAGTAAAAAAAAAAAAAAAAAAAAGGGGTTCTTGATATTTCTGCCTGCCCAACTTCAGTGCAGCTGAAAAATGATGCAGACTGGGCAAGACTGTAGTGATATAGGGAAAGTACAGGAATTTATACTCAAAAGAATTCAAAGAATTCAAGTTTTCAGGATTTCTTAATGTGTTAGACAATTACAAATGTTGTAGAAAAAAAGTACGTAACATGAAAATTAAAAGCAAACAATTATCAACCCAGTTTTTTGTATCTCTAATGATGTTTCGGCAATACAGTTGCCACTAGTGAAGCACACACACCACTTGTAAAATATCTTAATGACTCAGAAGGAACAAGATAACGCTTAAGAAAATTAATTAAATTTTTGAACAACAGTTTAATTCCACTGTGAAAACAAGTACCTCAAAATTAGTCAATGAAACCATACATTTCATACAAAACTGCAACATACGATTTCAGCTCAGCCATAAAATGCAATGAATAAGCCTTTAAGTATCCATGAAGAAACCAATTGCCTTTAACATTTTAGGCTAATTAAGAAAGTAGACCAAAGAACTAAGCATGTTGATTGCTTAGTTCTGTTAAATTGCTGATAATAGACAACATGAAAAGGAGTTCCTAATCTTTTGTACCAGACAGTGAAGTATTCTTACCATATAAATAACATTAAATAATCAACTTGCTTAATTTTATAAATGAAGTAGTAAAGGGAGTGAAGGACTGAAGTGTACGCTAGTCTTTGAATCTATTAAAAAGGGGACCTGCAGGTAGATGTTATCAAATCAACAAACTGCTACTTAAATAGCTACTTCCTTAAGATCCAAATTTAAAAACTTTGTCTAAGAAGTTATACTACACTAAATCTTCCTCTTCTCTGCTCTTCACTTGATTGCTTCGCTTTGCTCTCCAACTAAATCCTACACAGCCCTTCAGCTTAATTCAAAATTCACAGAAGCAGGAGTTGAATGCAGGCCCTGTAGTACAAAGCCTGAATGTCCTCAAAACTAAATTTGAAAAGGGCTTAGCATATTAATACCAGACCATTTCAATTCTTCATGTTGCTTTCCAGTCCTTTCCTCCTTTTTTGTTATTTTGTTTTTAAGCACAACCACAAAAGTGAATTACTGTAGATAGGAGGAAAGAGCTAGCTGTGTGCAGACCATAATTAAGATTAATACTGGAATTATGATCTGAGTTAGTGGAAGCTTAAGACCTAGTGATAACTGAAAGGCCCTAGTGTCACGAGAGAAAGATTAGGGTGAGGAAAGGAGCGAGAGAGAGAAGATGGCATTGAGTACAAAGAAAGGAATAGAAGTTTATCAGATGGGAGGCCAGAATAATGGGCGAGAAGTGATGGCAATCAGCTACACACATGAAGCAGTCAATCAAAACTAACGAAAAATACAGACCGGGAGCAACCCCATTTTGAGAAATGAGGAAGTGGAATATGGAAGGGAAGAATACCTGTGAACAATAGCCCAGAATGCAGAGCCTATAGACAGGCAGCAGTCAGTTAAACCCAGCAACAAGAAAAGCAAGATTAATACTTGTCAGTAAAGAAGAGAGCAAGATATTATCTGAAACTGAGTATGGTTGCGTGACCTGGGTGCAGAAATCTTATGCATGAAGCAAGCTAAGTACTGATCTTCTGAAATGGCGAAGATACAATTTGTTAGAGATAACTGTAAGCTAAACTTTCTTTGCCATCTCAGCAGTAAGAAAAGAATCCCCCCAGAATGTACCTTTGACAGCTATTATGTCACATCAGCTTTTCGATCTTTAGATAATCAAAAGCTTGAGCTGCTTCCACACATTTTGGTCCAAACTACATTCTAAATTGGCTTTAAGACAGCAAAAGGAGCTCATTTCAGTTTAGCAGCCATAAAACTTCATCAGAACAGCGCAAAACCGTAGTGAACAATATCCAATAGAAGACAAAGTGTATTAGGCACACACACAGTACTGCACTAGCACGGCTGAACTGCTTCTGAATTACAGCTGCCTCATACTTCTGATGGCTCCAAAAGACAACAAAGTGTACTTGCTTCTGCCTCCCCCTGGTACACAGGTCCATGTTGTCGTCCTTGCCATTGTTAGTTTCAGAGCTCAGTATGCTAATCCTTGTCCAGTTGTTATACTCATTTACTTAATATTTTAACACACTCCAAGATGGACTGCATTTCCTCAGTAAACCTTCTGTTATCAATTGTGAACGTCAGGAAACAAGTTTAAATTCAGAAATAGGAATGCCCACAATCTAAATAATTCCCAAAGCAAAACAAGCATAAGTCCAAAGATTCCCATTGAGAAACAAATAGTATTTTCTTCCTCAGAGCAAACCATCTGGTTTTTAAGAGACAAACAGAATATGATGCTATTAGAGAGAATAAAACTTCTCAATTTGCACCTGAGCCCTGAACTCTAATATAACTTAATCTCTTCATTACCATTAGATGCAGATATTTACCTCACTATTCTATAAGGCAGATTACAGAAATACGGTGTCTTATCTAATTTCACTTTGCATCCCTGCATCTCTACTTTTTTAAAGGTAGAATTTTCCATCTTCTGAATAATGCCATAGGATTTAACAACCTAAATTCAGAAATATGTAGAAAAGCCGCTGAGAACAACTGCCCTAAATGTGTTGTACATGAGCTAATACAAACTGGGTGAGAAGATTTCAGTGGGAATATTATATTATTAAAAAGAAGAAGAAAAGACAACAGCTGCTCACGGTGAATCTTCCCGATAGGCACAGACGCACTTGTGACAGTTGGATGAAACAGCTATAACATTCAAAAAATATTCTTAGCTAACCACGTTTGTCTTTATCTATAGCACCAGTACTGTAAGATAGTTAAGAAGGAACATACGGCCAAACTGCTTCCTGACTGCACAGATTTACAAGTTTTAGAGAACAACCATACTCTAAATAAGCACCATGTCTATTGCCTTGAAGCAGAATAGTGTTTACAAAACAATGTTTGCACAATTAGCAGCAGCAGAGGGCAGTTTTAGATTAGATGAACTGAGGAAAAAGTCACAGATTTTGTCAGGGGAAGTCTTATCTTAACATCAATGTTACAATCTTTAAGGAGTGAACTTGCATATGGGCTGAGAATATATCCAGAGGGTATGCCAGAACATCTCTTACCAAATGCTTAAGTTTTCTCAAACTCACTTACCACAGGATAAAATGAAATTGTTCTCACACAGATGAATATTTAAGAGATAGGAAATGCGATTAGCATAAACAACCAATTATCACTGTGAGGGGAATCATCAGTGGAATCCTACAGAAATGAATGCTTGGACACACGCTTATTTATAAAATAATTTGAAAATATTTATAAATATTATCATCATAGAACCATATAAAGGTTTGGTTTGGAAAGGACCTTAAAGATCATCCAGTTCCAACCCCGTTGCCATTGGCAGGGACACCTCCCACTACAGTAGGCTGCTCAAAGCCCCATCCAGCCTGGTCTTGAATACTTCCCAGGGAAGGGGCATACTTATATATCATTTAGAAATACTGCATGAAGATTTTGAAAAGGAATGCTATTGCAGAAAATTCATCCTATAGTGAGTTTCCAGGCTCCATAAGGAGCCTAAAAGATGCAAAATACAATTACTAGGAAAGGAACAGCAAAAAATAAGGGACAACAGAACAAAATTTTAGTCTTCCTCTCTCAACAAAACCCCTCAAAACTTTAAAAGAAACAAAGATAGGAGATAATGTATAGGATATGAAAAAACATATGTATGAGAAATGACTTAACAGACCAAGACACTCCATGAAAGACAGGCACAAACCTAAGGGCATATACGGTTCTACAAACTCATGAATAGCAAGGAAAAGATGAACAATGGGTTGGTGTTTTCAGTACTAAAACTAGTCACCTAGGACAGTAAGCAGATTTCAAAACCACGAAGTCTTCTAAAGAATACAGAACCAAACTATGGATCCACTCATTACTAGTGGTGCTCACCCATAATAAGCAGATACTTTTAAGTTTGCATAGACTCAAAATCATGGAAAAATAAACTACAAGTGATTAAATAAAACCTGCTATTTCTGACTGCAGAAGCACTAACACAGCACAAACATTTATAAGCCTGTAGAGTTCTTTGAGAAACACTCACTCACCACAGGCTTTTCCTGCTCTTGCATTTCTTCCCGAGGTACCTGCTGTGAGCAATTTTTGGAGGATGAGTAATGATCGTGTTTGATCTTTCATCTGACCTGAAGGAACTTTTCTTGCATTACCAGAACACTGTTCTAATTCCGAATTTGGCCAGCAACTCTTGGGAGTTATGTTCTTTCTTAAAAGTTTGTTCCCAAAATCTGTGTTGCTGGCAAAAAAAAAAAAATCATTCAATATACGTATAATATTCAACATTGTCCCAGTATAGTCACTCGTTACTGATTTTGCAGAGGAAACAGTTGCATAGACCTGTCCTAAGGCCAGCTTAATTTACTTTAAAATCGAATAGAACCTGAAATACAGAGATTGGTCTGAAATTTGCATCATGAAATTACCTCTTTACTAGTTAGTGTGAATGGATTTTCTTTCCCCTTTCATTTGCCACAGGAAAAAAGGCAGTGATGGGCAGAATACCTGTACGTGTACAGTTAAGATAAAAACTACTACTCAAGTATACTTTTTCCATCAAAATAACAAGAAATCAAGAACACATTTGTTTACATATATGCCTTACATCCCCTTTTTTGTTTTCATTTATCCTACACATGGATTCAAAGGCTGAAAACATGCACAGAAAAAGGATGTTGAGAAGTTGTTTCTGCTGCCTGTCTCTTCATTAGTATTTTACAATGAGAAGACACTACAAGTTTTTTAACCATATTTTCAAAAGGTCATCCCTCAGTTTTTACTTCAGGGTGTATCATCTAGTTTCTTCCCACTAATGGTGTTTGTTGCCATTTGACAGCTAAAAAAAATAATAAATAAAGTAACAGAAAAACAAAAGGCCCATGAAACCTGAGACCCCTGACACTCAATTACAAGAACTTCAAAAGTAAACAACTCATCAGATGACAGCAGATAATACTGTCAAAGCAACTCAGCTCAATAGCTGTAACAATGATAGACAACAAAAATATCTAAAATGTCTAATCAATGATTATTTCCCAGGGTAATTAAAAAAAAGTATCTGTTAAAGGCCTTTCTTGTAGTGCTTACAAGAAATATTCCACTTTCTTTTCTAGACCACAAAGATATCTCATTACTCTCCCAAGCTACACTGTACTTGCCAAAGACATTGGAAAACAAGACTCCTTTGCCTGACTCGGCTCCTTCCCACAACAGCCTCACGCCCTTGCAGTCTGACAAATGCATTTTCTCCGTGGGGTTTGGGAGCATCGCTGCTCCTGCTCCCTGGCATAGTGGAGAAATGCACTGTCAGATCCCCATTGCTTAGCAACACAGAGAACTGCAGCAAGTAGCTTCCCACGCTGCGGCAGTGGGCAGTTGGCAGCTGGCTCAGCAACTTTCTCACAGACCACAGGAGTTCATCATCAGGGATGTTGGTAGCAGAAGGCAAAGAGGGGCTGTGCTGCAAGCTAGCCAACAGGACACACTCAGCAAGGCGGCAGAAAGCAAGTAGCCTATTGGCAAGTTAAAATTCAGCTCACTGTCTCAACCGAATCCTTGGAATTATTCCTTTGGATACATCTTGCTTGTTAGCCAACATACATCTCAGAATTTCATTCTTCTAATTATATGAAAAGGCAGTATGTTATATGACACTGAAAATGCCAGACAAAAATGCCTCATAAAAGAGACAACAGCTGTATTTGTGTTTGGTCACGTGTTAGGGAAGAGATATGCCCCTGCATTGCAGCCTTGAGGCTCTACTGGGTAAACACAACCACAATGTGATTTCATTGACAATTTTCTATTCCTCCCAGCATAGATTCCAAGACGGAGCCCGCAGATGTCACAGACTAAAACTGACCATTTTCATGGCATGTGAGATAAGACAATACTAGAGGCATGAAAGCACTAAAGATGCACAAGACACTTCTAGTGTGACAAAACACAAAGTAATAATTTCATTACACCTTTGTGCACGAGAATAGACATGCCTGTATGCAAACACCTACAACACTCCGCATCATTATGCCTTACAAAAGATTTTTTTCACACCCTTGAAAGCATACCTAGACATATATCTTTTTATGTATGTATAGATTATCAGATCATCTTCACATAATTCAACTCATTCCTAGACAGAATATGTCCAAATGTAAGGTTTAGAAATAACTTGTTAATAGTACGGTATGTTTACAATTTTGCAGGATTGTCATGTACTTACTACCTTACAAACTACACATCTTAGTTAAATTACTAAAAAATAAAATACAAGAAAAAAAAATCACAAACATTACAAATCTCAGAACTCTCATTTCAGAACATATCAGGTAAGACAAGAGATTTGTGGTTTTGCTGAGAACTATGTTCTGATTTGCACACGGATTGTTTTTTTTGTTTTTTTTTTTTTTCCTTGAAGTCATTCCAGTTCTCAAATAAACATTGTTTTAGAAAAATAAAGATTGAAGACTGATACAAACCCACCAGTACAAACTGCTCAATTTAACTCACAATGAAGTGTCCTCTAAGCTTGTGCTACAGTAATTAGTTCCCAAGATATTGAGGTAAAAGATACCACAAATACACAGAGTTTAAAAACTGAGGCATATCTGGACTGAGTCGTTTTAATGGTGTTTCCATAAGATGTTCACCTAGGGGTCACCAAACAAATTCGGGGACAAATTAAAGAAGCGTGTTTCAGATGGTTACTCTGATCCTCAAAAGCAAAGCAAATCAGGTTTCATTAAAGCAAGCGACTCTGACAATACCACCAACTACTCTGGCTTTAGCTAAACCCAGAAGACTTTCTGAAGTAAGGCTCAGTGTTTGTCATGCTTCCTCATTATCTTACACGCATCATCTTCCACCAGCCTTTTCTCTTCACCCTTTGTGTTCTAATGAGAACTTGACCCAGATCCCACACAACCCCACCTCTGCAATAACGCCCTGTGGCTGTCATCAAATTATTCCAGCAATTTAAGCAGCCCAACAAAGTAGTTAGCTTTCTTTAGCTTAGCTGCTACAACCACCAGCAGAACTGCAAATAGAAATTTGAACTGGAAAGAAATTACACCTCGATGCTATACTTTCTCCTTGACTTGTATACTTCTATCTTATATGGTAGGAATAAATAACAAATCTTGAGATTACCAGCTCTTTTAAAAACAGGCAACTTTCACAAAAATAGGAGGAAGTTATCACTCTGTTTCACCAACATAGAACCTATAATGATTTGTTTCATGTGTCATCTAAATGTAAATATCTTTAACAGCCCATTAATTCCCTGTTATAATTTCCCAAATCAGCACCATACTACTAATGCTGTGCCACAGCTATTGAAGAGGTACTATACAAGATTTTAACTACTGACACTTTTAACACTTTTAGCAGGCTCTTAGGTCAAACATTTCAGAAATACTGATAAAAGCTTGTACCTGCAGGTCAACTAAAGCAACCCTAACTGGTTTTGTTATAAAACTCAAACTAATAACATGGGCAGCCCACAAATGTTCTCGCTGGCATGCTTCAGTGAGTCAAAGAGCACCTTGCTTTAAAGTTTATCACTTTTCCTTATTTTTTTTAAAGGCTTAAAATCAAGATTTATGAGAGAAGAGGTCACCTCCTCTCCCCTTCTCTGAACCCTGCTAGATCATGCAATGCTGGGAACACCAGTGTTCCTCTTGGCATATAGATATAGATATATACTGCTTTGGAAGGGAAGCCCAACAGGGAAGGTTTGCCTTCTAAATTGAATCACGTTTACTTCACTGGAGTGTTATCAGTAAACCTGATTTCCTTGAGATTCAAGCAAAAGCTGCAGTGTCAACCAGCAATAAAATCTCCTTGCTGAATCTCACAGACATGCTGCGAATTGAAATGGAAATAGAACAGACTGCAGTAATAGTAGAAGATAGTTTGGGTCAAATAATTTTTGAAATTAATAGTAAAACCAGGTTTTGCTGAGCAGCTTTTTATTAAAAATAGCACCAGATTTCAAAAAGAATTATGTAATGCTTCTGTAAAGGCAAGTACAACTGGGAATGGTCTCATTATGGGTAATAGAGATTGGTAAAGTACGAACAATGACAATACAGCCTAGAGATCCATTGGTACAAGGACCAAAATTTTTCCCCCCTTCCCATCAACCACCCACCAAATCAACAATAGTTAATTTTATTTTATACTGAAAACTATGTATTTCAGCAAAATTTATCATGGGAAATATCCTTGAACAGAGCAACCATAACATGATACAGCTAAAAATGGCACTAATAGCATCTGGATTTTAAAATGGCAAACACTCCGGGAATCAGCTGCTAGAAGTGGCTGGAATAAGAGGATCAGAAACTTGAGTGTGGAGAAAACCTGCAATTTCTTTCAAACAACAATGCAAAAACTCCAAATAATAAGCATTCCAAGGTGAAAAAAAAAAAAGTAGTCATCCTCCAGACTCATTAGGAGACATGTTAAAAGTAAGCAAAGGAGGAAGGGAAAGTAAATAAAAATACTAGAGTAAAACTATAAATCAAAGTTGCTTCAAAAGATTGTGTCAGTCACATGAAAAACAAACATATTCCTACCATATGAAGAAAAAAACCTCACTTCATAGGGAGTCTGGGTTACAAACCAAGGCTGGTCTAATGTTCTATTTGGCAAATTAAGCAACAAAATTGCATGTATATTCAAGAGCAAAGACTACATTATCATACAGGTGAACATTTTGACAAATATTTTCATTGTCAGACCCAACTTCATTCCAAGGTGAAAATATAAAGGAAAGCCACGAATTAGAGATAATGTACAACTAAATGACAGGAAGAGATTCTTCAGTAGAGATTCTTCTAGTAAAAATTAAAGCAATGTCAATGTACAAGGTAGCAAAAAGAAGTTATCTAAGAATACTGCACAATACTCTGGGAACCTAAGACATTTCCTTCTGTTGGTCACAGTAGAAGACTGTTGCTTTGTTTTTCTCTTCAGCTTCACATTCTCTTCCTTGCAGTATGCTCAGTGCTGGCTGCATCTTAGACTTCCATTTCACTCAAACACCAACAACTCAACCAATCCGGATACTTTTTTTCTCCTGAGTATTCTAACTTGCTCATCTTCCCATCTTTTTAGACAAGTCCACCCGACACAGTCATTTTCTTCATAAAGGAATATTGTCATGGAATTGTCAGAGTTGGAAGGGACCTCTAGAGATCACCTAGTCCAACCCCTCTGCTAAAGCCGGATTGTTGCCCAGAGCACATTACTCAGGACTGCATCCAGGCAAGGCTTGAAGATCTCCAGAGAAAGGGACTCCACATCCTCCCTGGGCAGCCTGTTCCAGTGCTCTGGCACCCTCACCATAAAGAAGTTTCTCCTCATATTTGAATGGAACTTCCTACGTTCCGGCTTGTATCTGCTGCCACTTGTCCTGTCACTAGGAACTACTGAAAAGAGTCTGGCTCTCATCTCAAATATAATGGAGTAAAACAAGTATCAGCCTTTACACAACACTGGAAGTGTAAGGAACCAGATACCAGTGTGTGACCAAACTCCATCCATGTCAGGCTTGAAGAGGTTTGCTTGCAGTAAAGGTAAACAGTCCTCATTGCAGAAATTATTCTCCTATGGATTTAAATAGTGTTCTATGCACCAGGGGTTTGGGGAGAGAAGGTTTATTTGCATGCAGGTTTTTGATTTTGTTTTGGTTTTGTGTTTGTTGTTTGGTTTTTAAGTATTGCAGAAAGTTTAACTCTGAGTCCCTAATGCCATTGCTGGGAGCAGGGAAAAGGAGTAGTGTGCCTATTTAAATTTCTCTTTCCTTCTCCATGTCCAGCACTTAAAAGTTGAAGTTCATCGTGCAAATAGATTTGATAAAAACCAGTCTGGATATAAAGAAAATCACTTGCTTATTTTGGAATTAGTTTCTTCAGTGAGTTTACTTTTTCCCTATGAATAACACACAAAGCTAACCAAATTTTGATTTAAGTCAAAATAATTTACCTGGGTTCAGGCACTAAACAGAAAACCAATTACACAATTCCAATCTGCATTTCTATCATCCACAAAAAAGAAATTAAAAGTTTACAGCCAGATAAATAAATATCAATTACAATGAGAACTAGCCTCACACAAAGTCAGTAGCCAATTGCCTTGCAGTAAAAATCTTGATTTCAAGCAAACTACTATAACCAATACTAGCATATTTGAGGTGGACATGGTATATATGCATTCATTCTTTATGTAAAAAGCGGCTATGATAAATTTATACCTGAGATATTGGTTAATGGATGAACATACTATGAAATCCTGAAGATAATTCAAAAAAACCCTATCCTGTGTGCATTTCAAAATAAACACATGAACTTCATGGCTCAGTCATCTCAGATGCTGTGTATTCTGGACCAATCCAGGCTTAACCTTAATCACTAACAACAAGGCTATGCATTTTGCTATACCACAGGGTGAATCTAGAGAATCTTCAGGGCTCAGTTCTCAATAGTTATAACCAAGTTTTTTGAACCATCAGTCCTACAGAACTGGGGACAAAAACTAGAGTCTTTACTGGCTGGTGTACCAATAAAATGCTTGCCACTTTTAGATCACTATTCTACTTGTTCTGTCCCAGTGCACTTACACCAAAAAGCAATACCACTGCAGACCATTGGCATTTTAAGGAAGAAAAGTCATCTAAGCCTGATGGCACGTACTCACCACAGGGCTATTCAATTTCTTGATCTTTACTTTCTTCATGTTTCGTACTATTCTAAATGCCATTTGTAACACTCATATTCACACTCCATTGCTCACATATTTTCACTTTGTCCTTTGAATTTCTTCAAAACGTGCCCCTACCCTCAAACCTCTCTATTTTGAACATTGTTTTGTTTTGGGTTTTTTTTTTCCATTCCAGTCTACAGGTTCAGGACACACAAGTCACACATCAAGTAACAGTGTCACTTTTACCTTATCCAGATCTTTTTTTAAAAGCTACTTTAAATTTCATCTTAGTACTAGCAGTTTTTTCAGCATCTTGCACATACATTTTGTCTTGTATCACATTTTCATGGAATTAAATACAAAGATCTACACAAGATGAGATTGTTTCCTTAAGAAACAAATTTATATTAATTCCGTCCCAAAAATATCAGCAATGCACTGTAAATTTTTTTGCATATATATACATAAATTAACAGTGCACACTGACACAGCTTAGCTTTTGCAACAATAACAACATACTACTCTCCCAAAAACGATAGTTTACTAAAGTAATTCATTGAAGTACCATTGAAATAATCGATACACGTCTGTCATCCATACTTCAGAAGATTTATATTAAACCAGAATTTGCTAGGAAGCTTGGGCAGACTTTCAAGGAGGATAGCATGGACAGAGATATTAAAAGAAAAAAAAAAAAAAGAAATAAGACCAGAAAATATAGCCTACCAAATATGTTGGTGGAATGTCCTTTCCGGGCAATTGGTTTGAGCTCATTATGTCCCCATCCATATTGCCTATAATTGTCCCAGGCATGCTTCATCATCTAAGAGATGGAAAAAATAGGATTCGATTACATTATAAAACTACTTTGTACTAATACAATATTTTACTCCTTGCTTGAGACTTCATCTTTCACAGTCATCCCAGCACACTTATAATTACTTTGCTACTATTTCTATCTGTTACAGAAATCAGATTATACAGCATGAATAAATTTGGAAACAACTTCAAGTCTATTTGACTTGAGCTATAGAGCCTAATGTTCTGTGTTAGGTTGTTTTCTTGATTTATCTTTTTTTATTTAAGTATATGCACAGACGTTTAAGAATTTAAGCGTATGAAATGAATTTAAGCATAAGGAATTGGTGCAAAACACTGGCTAATGTCTAAGACACTGTCTAAAAGAAAAAAATAAAAATCTACGGGTATCTGAAGAATAAGAGGGATTTATTTACACTGGTACATCCAAGTATGACTAAACAATTTTCAAAAGGAATAATAAATATTTTATAAGCACCACCTACCTACTTGACCAAGATATGTCACACAGCCTCTACCAAAAAAAATGCCAAACACTTTGCTCTTTAGAAAGTATAAGGAACAAAGCAGGATAAAATTATTAGTATTTGCTCCACAAAACTTTTCAATATGTTTTCACCACCTACTGTAGAAAACTACTTCTAAAAAACAAAAGGTCTTGCTGACCCACAAGCATTAGTTTGTTCCAGCCACTGAGCACCACTTTTATGAATTTGCTAATTTGCTTTAAAACCCTGCTTATTTGCATACAGTAGAAATTCAACAGCAACCAAATTGCAAAGTAAATGCAGTTTAAAAAAAAAAATCAAATATTATTAGTTACTTAAAGAGATCGAATCAAAGCAAGTAACAGTAAGGAATGAAAATCCAAAATACATTGCCCAAGACACAACAACAGTTAGGAACAAATATGTTCTAAAACACCAACCATGCAGCTGTATCCACAGCACTATGCCTGTTTTATTTTCCTATTATGTCTTAGAAAGTGGTATTAAAATACTGTTAATATAAACAACCTTAGTCCATGAAAATTTATAGGACTTAAATCACGACATCCACAAGTTTCAGAAATGCTAAGAGGAGAAACTATCCTAGTGTAATTAACAGACTAATGGTAATTCTTTAAAAAAGTGATTATATAAGGGCAAATAAGGTTTTCGCTATGATTTACAAGACTGTAGTTTTGTTATTTTAAAGAAAGTCACCATATGCAGGAAACAGGAGTAAACAATAGGTGCTGCCTAAAAGCTAAGGTGCACCCAGTTGCCTTACAAGCTCTACCTCACATACGAGCAGCTCTCTTACTGAGTTCAGGATTTAGTGGAACTCACATCCTGTAATCCCAAGTCTTTCAAACTACATCTAAACTGCCTGCTGAGACATGCAAAACAAAGTCTCTGCCTCCCTACGACCATCAAGAGATCCCCGTCCAACTGACACGGCTGTAATTCCTTTTAACATAAGCTCCCTCCAAATTTCCCATAGCTCAGTTAACTCATTGCCAGGCAATAAATTTGAACTATAGCAAAGGCATTTGCACAGGTCCAGAAGCTGGGAAGCACTGCGTGCTAAACTGACATCAACCCTGTTATGTCCCTCTCAAGATGCCAGCGGTCCCACTCCTACTGCTTGTCATTCAAAATCAGCTCACACATGGCTTTTGGTATTTGCACTAAAAGATTCTGACACCTGATTAGGCAATAATACTGTATAGTTTTTTTCAGTGTCATCAACCTGTAATTAAGAAAAAAAAGGATGCAAATATTATACTAAAAGAGGAGAGAAAAGCTATTTTGTTAGCATTCACAAATTCCTTAGTGTTTACAAAGCACTTATCAAATTAACCAATTAACAGCTATTAGAACCTCAAGATGACTCAGGTGAAGTGATCCTCTCTTGACAGATAAGAAAACTACAGCATGACAAATGCAATAAAAGCCTGATCACAGGCAGTATAGAAGTTCCTTTGAGACCTCTTACATTATCCAGAATCAACCTACAAATTTTTATATAGTTCATTAACTTCAGATGATACAATCGAGAATCACAGCATCATTCATATGGGAAGGGACCTCAGGATGTCGGTAGTTCAACCACCTGCTCAAAGCAGGATCAGTGATGGGATCAGACTGGGCTACTTAAGGTTTTCTCTAGTCCGGGTGGACTTCAGGCTTTCTCCAGTCAGAATAGGGCAGTCAAGGCCTATACAGCAGATCCAACCAACTTGTTTCCATGTAAGGGAAACTGGGCTTTGAATTCAAATGTATAAAATCATAAAATCATTTAGTTTGAAAAAGACCTTTAAAGAATATCAAGTCCAACTGTAAAGCTAGTAGTGCCATTGTCCCCAAGCACCACATCTACATGTAAATGGATGCATCAATTAAATATTTTATGAAGGAGAATCAAATGACCATTGACGTTTTAGCTTTGTAAAAATCTCAAAGTGTAGGCAGTACCATTATAGAACAAAACTAACCAATCCCCGAAGAACAACTTGTTTCCTCACAGCAGAATATTAGTTGTGGAGTATTTCACTGTCCCAACTTGCTATACTTCTGGGGGGAAAGGTACAGATTTTGTTACAGGCTATTTAGTTCAGAGGAAACCCAAGAAAATTACAGAAATTACAAAGGGCGAAAACAGAATACATCACAACATAAGATGTTCATATACCTGTAAGATCCTAAGATAAAATTTATTCTAAGATAGAATTTCAGCAAGATAGAAACTGTAAAGGAATCACATTCATGAGATTCATGAATTAATGCAGAAGTAACTTAAGAAAACACTACTGAGACCAGAAACTCTGTCAAACACAAGAGATTAAGAGTTGACTGTATCATCTAAGGTTCTGAGATAGGAAACAATATTTTGAGGAGCCTAAGCTACTTTCATAAACACTAACACTTGTTTGTCCTGCCTCCTCTGTCTCCCCCAAACAGTGTATGAAGAATATGGCGTAATAACTCCCTGAAAGTCTTTTGACTTTATTGCACTAACTAGTCATCTGATTATTTCCAGACGAACACTGAACATTACTCTCACATACAGTTCATTACCACAAAGTAAGCAAACTTCAAAACATCATGACAGCAGATAACTGCACATTACATGCAAGAGAGAAACCCCACAGGTACCATGTTAAATTTTGTCAGAAAATACGCCAAGAGATCTTATAACAACATGGAGATTTCTGTTACTGCCAGAGGTGGTAGCATGATACTCTATAGAAACAACATCCATACTACTGGGACCAGTTGTGCACTCAGAAGCTTTTGGGATACAGGAGAAGACAGATGCCTCTGCCAAATGAAAATTTAGCAGAGGATGTCACTTTAGCTCAGGAAGTACAAGCAATGTGAACTCCTGATCTGAAAAACAATATTATCTCTACAGTTACACATAGTAGAAGTTGGAAATGCCGAAGAACAGCTACAGGTATAAATAGGCTGTTATTAAAAGAAAAAAAAAAAAAAGCCCAAAAACTTGTCTTTAAGATGAGAGGGAAGTTTCAGACACTGACTGGAACATCAGCACTAATGATAATAGAAAGAAAGCAAAAACCAACACGACCCTTAAAGAATCCATAACAGAAGCATCTTAAGCTCAGAGTGAAAGGAACAAGATGGTCCAGGTATGGATCAATAATTGCAAAAAAGGCGAGGGGTAGATTTCTATAGCTGAAATTTACATACCTGATAGCAGTCTGCCAAAATAAATGCTTGGAGCTTGATAGCATATCATACAAAGATCTTGCAGTCTGTCCACCAGTGAACAAATGGTCTTTTGACTAACTCCATTAATGCCAGATTTTGCTTTTGAAGGCAAAATCAGTCATAGAGGTCCATTGAATACCAGTCTCAAACATGTTTATTATGGGATGCACCATATAAAACAGCAAGATGCTGCTGCATGTACAGCTTGCTAATTCTACAAAAAAATTAATTCTGACTTTGCTGCAAGAGAGCCAGAATGCCAAAAGGAAGGACATGCCTAAATTAAATTGCTTTTGTAGGTACACTATTATTTAGATGCTTTTACTGACTTTAGAGTATGTTCACGGGCTCTGATTCTTTGCAGTCACCGGGAAATAAAGTTTTTATAAAGACAGGGTGGTAAAAGGGCAGATGCTTAGCAAACAGAAAATTAGAGTCCTGAGGAATAAGCAAAAGAAACAAATGACTAGCAAATTGCAGTATTTATTGGTTGTGTGTAGAAATGAGAAACCTATCCTCATCTTGCCATTCATCAGGAATGTGCATTACAGACAGCAGGTTTTGCTTTCAACAGAACCTATTCTGATTAACGGTACAATCTCAAGAGATTTATATAAACCACCTCCAAATTCTGTTTTAAAAATAACCAAGGACTTGCTAGACAAGATAACTGCTCAATTGGCAGATTAAAAATTAATATCCACTTTCCTACTGTCTGCAGAGAATACTTTTTGGAGGTTAAATTAAAGAATGATCTTTTCCTTGTATAGATACTCAGACTTTGGAAGAAACTTAGAAAACTCATATAGATTATTTTATTCTTCTGGGAGCTACAAATCTCTACCCAAAGAGAATTTAGTTCACACACCAGTCTATGCCTCTCATCGTGGATTTCTGAACAGTGCCATTGAAAAAGTCTGTTTGGAACATGTTCCTAACACACAGAAAGCTGGAGTTTCTTCTATTGCTAATGAATTTGGTAAGAAGTCCATTAGTAAAACAAAACTAAAACATTTATCAAATGTCTGCAAAGTAGGAAGCTTGTCCTTTTTTGTTGGCATGAAATACTTCAAGTCTAAGATGCTCAATGGAACTAAGGGGAAAACACTTCAGACTGGTGAGAACTGGAGCAGTAGATGTAAACATGAAGAACTTACAGCACTAAAGCGACTGCTCAAATTTGTACGAGAAAGCCAAAAGCTTTTTTTCCCTCCAGATGATGAATCAGTATTTTTGACCCTGTGTGGCCTCACGCTTTCAAGAAAAACTGATAGTCATGGTTTTGACTGGTCCTGCGGTATTCAACAAACTAGAACCTCCCAGATAACCAGCAGAAAGCAGTTCCTTTCTTCCAGTTTTACCTTCTTCCAAGTCTTGCCTTTGGGGGCTTCAATCTAATTATCTTCATCAACTTATCCCTGCACCTCTGCCAGTTTTAGTGTATCCTTTCTGAAGCTGAGCAATTGGAACTGCATGAAGTGTACAAGATGCAGAGGCACCTTAGCTCCACATATTACCATAAGAACCCTGCCTGTTTTATTCCCTTTTCCTAAAATACTGAATATTTGCTTTTTGTCTGCTATTGAGTGCTACAGTTTCCTAGGAACTATTAGAAATGCAAGCTTTCATTCTCAAGCAGTAATAAGTCACCTCACAGCTTTTCCTACTAAGCATGAAGTTTGAATTTTCAATCTTTCTGCAATTCTTCAAATGTTCTACTCCAACTCACTGTGTTGGCAGCAAAGTTGATCATAGCGCTATTTATCCATTTTCCAATTCTAAACAATTTATTTATATAATTCAGAACATGGATCACCAGCACACATCCTCTATGGCCTCCATCACTATTTATTTGTCGTCTCCATTTCCTGCCTTCTAACCAATTTCTCCAGGTAAACACTAATAGAATCCTCCATCCCACAGCTGCTTAGATCAATAGCTATTAGTGATGAAACTTGCCTTGCCAAATATATATTATTATTTTTTAAAGCTGTGTATATGACCATCATACCTCCTATGTTCACATGCTTGTTGACTCTTTCAGGGATCTTCCATAGCTTCATGCATCATGACACCATTAAAAATATACCAAGAAATCTCAGGTATCTGTGTGCTCAATAATTCTATTCCCTGTCTAGTTTCTGTTAAACTGCACACTTCATTCACCAGGTGTAATGATCAGCGGTTCTTGGATCTCCCCTGGAACCTCTTTCAAAAACTGATGTCTTGTTAGCTACGTAGTCCTCTGGTAACAAAGCAGCAAATACAAATGGATCAAGAATCCAAACCTCAGAGCAAACTAAGAGTTATTTGTTGCACGTTTCAGGTATTACAGTATTGTACACAGTCTATGTCTTAATGGAACACAGCACAAGAGGTTGTTCATCAACTCACAGTGTGTATCAATGACTATCAATACCAATAATACTGAAATGCAACATTATCAAGCATTAACAATCACAAAATCTCTATATTAAAGAACACACTGGCATATATTCTACAGACTTGCTCTAAGAGACACAGAAGGAACTACAGGAGAATTTATTCAAATACTAACAAGTAGTAGAATTTTGACTACATTTATTAAGAGGATACTCTTGCCTCCCAGTAAAGTCTTCATAGCTGCAAACCATACATTATCACCTGTACTACAGATCTTCAATAGAGGTCTCTTCCATATAGCCATAATTCATAATTTTTGCTACCAAAATTTTCGTAGTACAGGAGTAAAATGGCACATCAAACAAAATTGAAATAGTAGTATAGTCAATCAGATATTATGGAGCCTTTCTATTTGCCCAGTTCTGAAAATAAGGAAATTACTTACATTGACTTTTTTTAATTTTACTTGCTCATTTTTGTTTGGCTGATTGTATCAGGGAAGTGAAATATTTCCTTGTTTTCTTGATTTGATTTTGCATTTATGAATTTTAAATACTGCAAATGTGCTAGTTCATTGTTGAAAGATTGTTCTCACAATGGTCTGGAAAAAAAGATATCTTTAATAATGAAGACTTTCTTGAATTTTTAACATGCTTCCAATAATACACAAGTGCTACAGAATTTTGTAATTGCTACAAATTGAATAGATCTATTAATTTTTTAAATATCCTCAAACACACAAATTTGCATTCCTCATGAGCAGCACATTTTAAGCTACCAACCAAAACAACCTCTCCAGGACAAGTAGGCGGAATACTGGCACCATGCACACTAGGAGCTTTATAAAATAAATCCACCAAGCTACAAAGCTCTCATAGGCTAAATTAATGATTTACAAATGTAAAATGAGTTCTTTATACAATCATCCCGACGTGCTGGGACACAACTTTGTGCACAGCCACTCCCAACTTGCCTGTACTGGTGAAAGTGCCAATTGCACGATTTTCATTCTAACATATCCACTGAAAATTAGTTTACCAACAGGCGTGATCAAAAGAAGTCCATCCTTACTTTACACAGATTTCACTCATTAAGTAAAAATGAGATAAGCATTAAAGCCAACTTAACTGTTTCTCAACTTCCTGAATTACATGTGAGAACACAGAACAACAGAACTACAAATAGCATGCAAACAAAATTACTTAATAAGTGATGTGTGTATTCATATATAGATATAATCACATTTATATATATATATTTATACACCCACTGCAGTGAGTGCTATCTTGACTATTGGAAAAGATAGGTCACAATACTTAATTGTATTTTATTTTTATTGGGCTCAAAGCCAGGAATAGGGAGCTACAAAATACAGTACAAAACTGTTAACACAACAGACATGCATTACTAAAAACTGATGCCCTAACCAGTTAGAAGTCCAAGTAAATTTGACCAAGAAAACAAAAGGAATGTAAAGTGTCAGGAATAATTGACTTGTTCTAAATTGGGTTTAGATTCTGAAAAAAACAAAAGTCACAGAAAGGCAGCCTATTTGGCTAAACCAAAACAACTGCAATTACAGGGAAAAAAAAAAAAAAAAAAAAAAAAAAAAAAAAAAAAAAA
>VXBJ01006300.1:1226720-1263639 GCA_013400055.1 Nycticryphes semicollaris | reverse complement strand
AAAAAAAAAAGATTAGCACTTGAAGCTTTATGAATGGTAACTATGAAAAGAAGAGTTATGCAGCATGAAAAGACCTCTACCATGTTTAAGTATTTCTTCTGCACAGCTCTTTTCTCAATAACCGCACAAAATAGAACTCTGGTAAAAGCACACTTACTCACTAGTTTCAACCTGATTTCCTAAGAAAATAGGCTTATGCAATCTTGCTGTCTGTACATCTGTAATTTGCCACACTTTGAATCCATTCTCTCATTTCAACCTGATGTTACAGAGTTAGAGTAACCAAATACTTGAGACCTCTACTTTTTGCGGGGAAAAAAAATAAGAAAAAAAAGTATCTTTGGCTAGGTAGGGTAGACAAATTAGCCTCCCAACTGAAAGGAAGACAATTATAATCCAACCCTTTATTCATTCAGAGGGGCAGCATTTACGATGTAGGTAGCTCTAAACTAGGCACAGAACACATTACAAATCATGCAGTCAAAAAGGAAGAGGGCATTCAGAGCAATATGTGCATGAGGAGCAGAGGGTGGTATAAGGGGATTTCAGCCAAAAATCCATAGAGTAAACATTAGTTTTGCTGCTTACAAAACAACCTCTTCTTTTTTTTTTAACATCAGCAGCCTCTCGAGCATCATCCATAGACCATGATGAAAACACATTTTAATCACTTCTCCTCTTGGCACGTTTCTAAATATATTTCCAAAATTGCCTCCACTAATATTAAATAAATTATCTTCCTACCTCTCCTTTTAAGAGGCAACATATTAGAAGTCACATTTTAAAAGAGGACACGCTGGAAGTTTTGCTGAGGACCCAAGTTCACTGGCAAAAGAACTCAAGTCGGGATGTCCCCAGCTTCCCAAATGGGACCTTGTTACTCACTCGTGCAAACCAGCTAAACTTCACAGCAACTAGTTTTGCAGGTGTCAGATGGAGCATCCTGTCTCATTAAACGTAACAGCTTTTAAACTGCACAAGCAGGCAAGCAGCTTCAGTCACTTCACAACTTTAGCTTATTTGTGTGAATAACACACCTCCTTTGAGCTGAATTAAGTCTATGTTCAGTTAGCACTGCCTAATTACATAACTGTGTATCACAGCAAATACAGAACAAGTAGCAGATCAAAAACTCCAGAGAACTCAGATTTCCCCATCTGTCTTTGAAACCTAGAACATAAAAACTATTTCACTCTTAAGTTTACTTTACTGTGCTTGTGTAACATTTTGGAGAAGCTTTCTTCCAGCTGAAAGGCTTAGTCAAACATCATCCTATCACAGAATGGTTGAGGTCTCTCTGTTCCTGTCAATGGGCAGCACTGACAAGAACTTGGCTCCCTCTCTTTGCACCTTCCCTTCAGGTGTTTATTATAAATTGGCAAGACATCCTGAGCATTCTGTTGTCCAGGACAAACAGTCCCAGCTCTCTCAACCTTTCTTCAGATGAGAGATGCTCCAATCCCCTAGCCACCTTTGCGAGACTCTCTCCAGCATGTCTATGTCACTTGCAGTGGGGAGACCAGAGGACCAGAACTGGACAAAGCACTCCAAGTGTGACCTCAACAGTGCTAAGCAGAGGGAAGGGATCATCTCCTCCAACCTGTTGCCAACACTTGGTCTAATCCAGCCCAGGATGCTATATGCCTTTTTTGCTCCAAGGGCACACTGCTGACTCATGTTCAACTTGGGCTTGGAAGTGCTGGTGAACACTTTTTCGGACAAGCAGCTTTCCAGATGGTTTACCTCCAGCATACATTGGCACATGGGATTGTTCCTCCCCAGGTGCAGGACTTTGCACTTCCACTTGTTGAACTGCATGAAGTTCCTGTCAGCCTATTTCTCCAGTCTGTCATCCCTCTGGGTAGAAGCACAATGCTCTGGCTTATCAGCCACTCCCTAGTTTTACTGTCAGCAAGCTTGCTGAGGGCATATTCTGTTCCATCATCCAGATCATTAATGAAAATGTTGAAGAGACTTGGACCCAGTATTGACCCCTGGGGTACACCATTCATTACGTGCCTCCAAATAGACATCAAGCAACTGATCACTGTCCTCCAGGCCCAGCCATTCAGCACATTTTCAACCCACCTCACTGTCTGCTTATCCAGTTCATACTTCATCACTCTGTGATAATTTTGTGGGAGACAGTGCCAAAAGTCTTGGTAGATGGTATCTACGGCTCACCCCTCATCTACTAAGCCAGTCATTTCATTGTACAAATTTATCAAGCAGGTCAACCATGACTTCCCCTTTTTCAGTCTGTGCTGGCTACTCTCAATCACCTTCTTATTGCTCATGGGCCTGGAAATAGTTTCCAGGATTAGCTGCTCCATCACCTTCCCAGGGACTGGCATAAGGCTGAGCAGCCTGTACTTCCCTGCATTCTTCTTAAAGACAAAAATGATATTTGCTGTCCTCCAGTCTTTGGGCACTTCTCCCAATCACCATGATCATTCAAAGATTATAAAGAGGTCTCGCAATGACATCAGCCAGCTCCCTCAGCACTCCTAGGTATATCTTATCATGGCCCATAGACTTATGTAGTTAGTCTGCTTAAGTATTCCTTCTGATCCTGTTCCACTAAGGGTAAATCTTTCTTGCTACAGACTTTCTCAGTGATTACTAGGACCTAGAAGTCCTGAGGGCTAGTTTTACCAGTCCAGACTGAGGCAAAAAAAGAACCTCAGCTTCTTCCGTGTCCTCTGTGACCAGGTTCCCTGTCTTACTCAGCAGCAGGCACACATATTCTTTAACCTTCCTTTTATCTAGTGTGTACTTAGAAAAGTCCTTCATGTTGCCTTTGACAGCCCTTGCAGTTGGGCTTTGGCTTTCCCAACTCCATTCTCTGCAAGCTTGGACTGTATCTCTATCCTCCCCCAGGTTACCTGTCTCCATTTCCACCTTCTGTATACTTACTTTTTGTGTTTGAGTTTTCAAAGAGCTCCTGGAATTTTTGCCTAATTTTCTGATGGTCACTCTTGAGCTTGATGGAAGTAGTCCTTCAGTATTAACTGGCTTTCTTGGGCTCCTCTTTCCTCCAGGGACTCCACCAGGCAGATTTTTGAAAGGCCAAAGTCTACTCTCCTGAAGCAGATGTAAGCTTCCTAACCTCCACTATCTCATGCCCTCTACAGCCACAGCTGCCTTTGAACTTTATAACCCCAACAAATCCCTCCTTCTTTGTAAGTATGAGGTTTAGTAGAGCACCTCTCCTCGGTGGCTGCACCATCATTTGAAGGAGTAAGTTGTCACCATTCTACTGCAGGAAACTCTTTAGTTCCTTATGCCCTGCCGTGTTGTGCCTCCAGCAGATACTGAGTTGGTTGAAGTCCCCTATGAAGAACATGGCCTGCAAACATGATACTGCTCCAATCTGCCTGTAGAGGGTCTCATTCACGTGTTATGCCTGGTCAGGCAACCTATAGGAGACACACACTACAACGTCACCCATACCAATCTGCTGTTTAATCCTTACCCATAAACTCTCAGTTGGCTCATCATCCATCCCCAGGCAGAGCTTCAGGCACTCCAGCTGCTCTCACATGAAAGGTAACTTTATCCCCTTGTTTTCCTAGCCCGTTCTTCTTCAAGAGTCTGTATCCCTCCACTGCAACACTCCAGTCAGGCAAGCCATCCCACCACATCTCCGTGACCCCAAAAAGATCACAGCCTTGCAAATGCACACAGATCTGACTCATGTTTAATCCCCATGCTGCGTGTATTATTGTACACACACTTCAGAGAGGTACCGTGGCATGCTGATTTCCCAGAAAGGGTTTTAGGGATTTCTCCATAATGGTGCCTGTAGGCACTTGCTTATTGCAAACGCTAGACATGACCCTGCTTAAACCCTGTTTCACTGATTTTGTGATGCCTTTCTGTCACATCATGTCAGGACTTTTGCTCATCCACCCTGTCAGTCACTCCTTCACAGGGTCGCTGGTCACTCTCTCCCTCCCCCATTATTTCTTGTTCAAAGCCATCCTGCTGGCAAAGATGTCTTTGTCCTGCCTTAGCGCTGTGGATCCCAGCTCTCTCAGGCAGACCCTGCAACAGGATCCCAAGGCTGTAGAACACAAAACCCTTTTGTCAACACCAACTCCACAACTACCCACTGCCATGCATTGCCAGTGCCCTCCTCCTCACACCCTTTCCCAATAGACCCCTACCCAAGCCACCAGGTCCTTGACAGTCACCCCCAGAGCTGTGGTCAATACATAGGGCAAAACTGATATTGCATGTAATACAATACCTACTACCTTGTATGTAAACCTTACACATCCATAATTGCAGTACTCCTCAGAGTAAACACCTATGGACTTTAACAATCCAAGAACTCAAAGCAAACATTTAAACATTTAGAACAAGGTACGCATAGAATATCCTGCATGGGATTAGTGCCGTTATTGGGGAAATAAGCTATTTTAACAAGCATCCAAAATGAACACTGGCAGTAAGGTAATACTGTGAAATCTTAGGCTGAAATGAAAAACCTAAACCCCAAGTAGGGTGGAAAAGAATAAAATTTTCCTTATTTGACTGGGGATAATTTAACTTCTCAAGGAAACAAAATTAAAAAAAAAAAGAGCACTATGTAATGATTGTACTTAAACCACAGCAAAAACATAATGTTCTGAACACCATTTAAAGGACATAATGGAACTTAAGTGCCAGAAGTTCCAAGTGCTCAAGCAATTTATATCTAATTTAACTTGGAAAGGAAGCTAATGACTTCCAAAAGATGAATTTTGTTCTTAATTTCTTTACATTAACCACAATAAAAAGACACATCTTGTATAATTTTCCAAAAAGATTTTAAGTTACATTTAATCTCTAATAACAGCATTTTATCATCTTTTACTTAGTACGAAAAAAACCCACTAAGTATCAATACAAAGCTAAAGTGTAGCAGCAAAGATAACTTTCAGATGCATTTATTCTTAAAACGCCAGTTAATTAAAAACCACAGCATTTTTTTAAAAGCCAGAAGGACCAGCTCATACTAGGGAAGTGCTACAAAGCACATGCAGTAAGCAGCTGGAAACTTCTCAAAATTGTTACTGTGCATCTAAAATAATGAAAATCATGAATGGTCCTAATTGAAATAACTGAATTAATAGCTCATTAGATTATATAGACAAATTATACAATTCTGTGACTTAGTTACAATTGATAATACTAAATATAACATGGAATATAACTATGAGAACCAAAAGACCCGTAAAAACAGAGCCAATAGATGCAGATTGTTCCTTGTTTATTCCATGACCTCAAGAAGCTGCCCGCTCTACACTCCGCAAATATTGCTATGATATAAAGCGTTCAAATACTTTGCAGAGCTCTCAAGTATTATACAACTTCTTTTACATATACTTTAAAAAAAATGTATTTTTAAAATATTTAAGTACTGCCAAACCACTTTTTATACAAAGAATTGTTAAAAAAAGACTTGTTTCCTGGTTTTTTTTTCCCAATTGTAGATAGCCATTGGCGTGTTACAGATTGTCCCTAGTCAGTTCAATTATATATATATTTTTTACCATTAGATACTAGGTGAAATAGCCTGTATAAATTCTTTAGTATAAATCAATAAAATAAATTAATTCCATTTAAGCAGTCTAAAGCTATTTTGTGAAAATAAAGTTCCCCAAATATATACTCAGGACACTTTAGAGTAAACCAAGGCACAAGTCAAATGCCTTCTGAGGACCACCTGGAATTTTGAAGCTAAATGTGCAGCCTCTAAAGAGTAGGAGGTTCCCTGTGCTATTTTTTTTTTTTTTGTTTGTTTCAGTACAGGAAACCATAATGTCTTGCAAGTCAGAATTGCTACATAAGCTAAGTGTAGATCTGTGTCAGAGATATTGTCTCCTGAAACTTGTTCTTTTTTTGCTAAGTCTCTACCTCATCTATGAAAACCACTTTTATCAGTCTAAACAGGTTACAAGAAGTAGTGAGAGAAAGCCTAGCGATGATCATCGCATATTTCAAAATGCACTGTGCATCTCTGAAATCACTGCCACCTTCTGCGATATATCTGATGCTCTCAAAAACAGGTTTCAGGCAAAATATTACTCATCCAGCACTGTCAATACATTCATGTTTTATCTCAGCCACGTTATATTCATTGCAATATAGCAGATGCCAAAATCCAGTAGACAGAGGCCAAACAAAAATGACAATGTCCCAACAATAGGTTCTGCAGCATTACCACCAGCAGACCTTCCACTCCCTCCACACATTCTAGCTGTAGAAGTGATAATCTGCTGTCCTGCATCAAAGCATTTAAAGATTTTGGAGATCACTTTATAGCCACATCTAATGTGCTGACAAGACTGACTCAGTAAAGGCACATCACACAAAGACAGGAAGTTCAGTCATGCTAGTATTGATCCTGGGCTGTCCAAGCACAGTGGTCACAATGTTGACGACTGCTCAGTCCAAAGGTAGGATTATCCTAACTGAAGTACTGACCAACCTAATATTTAGTCCCATAAAATCTTTGGTCTAGCTATGAAAAGCTACACTTCAGAAATCACAACACGAGCCATCAACAAGTTATGCAATAAAAAAAAAAAATATATAAATCAGCCTTTCAGCATGACTCACATGTAGGCTAATCACCAGAAAAAGGAGAAAGCCTTTTGCAGCATGAGATTTGTGGCAACTGCAACTAAGAATTACCTGAGCTATTAAGCTACCTCAAATTCCTTACACACAAATTATTATACCTCAGGTTCAGATCAGCAAGAATTATCCAAACTTTACTACTTATCACGAAGAAAATTGCTATACTTTATTAACCTACAGCTTCTCCTCACCTCAGTCTACATTCTGAAACAACAACCTCAGAAATGCAAATACTATTTTCAACCCTCCCTCCAACTCCAGGCTTGATCTACAGGAACTTTAGTTGGTTTCTTCCAGCTAGTTCTTCGCTGTTAGCTGTGCTCCGTACTTCCACATTACTTGGTGAACTCATTTTTATTCTACCCATTAAATCCATTAGTAGCAGTTAAAAGCAGTAGAGCCTTTTGAAATCCACGATTTGGTGCTGTCCTTCGGGCAACAACCCCAACCAAGCAGAATCAAGGGAGTCCAATATTCCACACAAAACTTCTCAGGCAAAAGCGCTTCTGCGTAGTCACTAACAGAACGGGCACACCTTCCAGGGAAGGATTTGCTATTTGAGAGATTCAAGTAGTGATACAGTTCCATGCTGTATTGCACATGTATCTCAAGCAGTTTTTCATCATTTGATAAGTGCAGATTTCATCTAGTCATTAATAGCCACAAGTAAAATACCAACTTGGGTGAGCCACCCACAGCATGGCACACACTGCAGCTGCAACTCCTCCCTACTGTGAGGGCAGGTGTATGACTGACTTATTTTTGTTTAGTTTTATGAGCTAACTAAACTCAGAATACAATTCAAAAGAAGATTTAGCTGATGTAACTACTAAGCGTTGTGGTCTTAGTTCTTTAATTACAGAGCCTATGCTCTCACCTGAACCATTCCTGTTTGCTAACCCAGTTTTTAGGCATAAAACTCATCAGATTGGAAGGAAAAAAAAAAACCCAAAAACACAACACTAAAATGTTTTTGCCATGCTAATTAGAAATACAGACTCAGGAAAGTAGCTGGAAATAATTACAGGAAACTGGCATCACCAGGGAAAAAGAGGGCAATGAATTTCACAGTCAACCAGGAGGAGAAAAAAATAAGACCAGAAAGAGCCATAGCACAGGCCGCCACAGGACCAAAAGGCTAAGCCAACATCTTAGTTCAAATGTAACACAGATAAATGAAGCAATGTACTTAAATGAGCTCCTAGGTTTTTTACACCCATTTATTACTTTATTTGAAAAGCATGTGATAGTTTGGCAATTTGCAAATTTTAGCAACAGGTCATTATAATTTTTTTCTATCTTTTCAGATTTTTTTTAATGTTTAAAAATATCCTATAACACTAACATATTTCAGTCTTTGAACAGAAATTGACAAAGTCAGGCTCTGTTTTAAAAAAGTGCTTGCTGCTGTTCCACATGTAAATGATAAACACATTTTGAAGCCCCACCCCCAGGTTGAAGAAATCCTTAGAATATTTTTTAAATCGTTATCCAATGAAACATTAACACCCCAACATCAGGAAAAAAAACCCATGCTGATGTTCATTGATAAATGATGCCACACTTTTGATTTACTGTTTATTTAAACAATTTGTAGTCCTGTTTTTTCCTTTTCTTTTTAATATAAATCACAACAACAACTAAGTGCCATATAAATAACTGCTATTAGATACAAGAATGTGAGGACCACATCATCATCATCTTTACCTCTTTAATTTTGTTCCTCTTCTCTCGGATATCCGGGTCTGCTGGTTCTCCACTGTTTATCCCTATAAGGTTTGGTAAAGGAACAGGGGGCAGTGGCTTGCTGTCTTTCTTTTTCAACTCTTGCACTACTTTGTTCTTTTCTGTCTGAATCTCAGCTTGAATCTCATCACGCGATTTCTTCAATTTCTCCTTAGCCTCTTCCAGAGCCTTTTCATGATCTGCTCGGATCTTATTTCTCAGACGTTCCTCTTCTTCTCTAGAGACACAAATGCTGGTCAGCATCTCATTACTAAAAACACATTGCTTATAAACAAACTGTAGCTTCAAAATAGAAGCCACATCCCAAGTTAGCTCACTCTAAGTAATTCTAATGATTCAGACAAGTTAACTGAATTATGATATTTGACAACCCTACACTATTTTTGCCATGAACAAACACATCAGCAACACTATTGTAGAGAAGTTTATTATAGGGATTTTCTAGATTATATTTCAGCATTTTTGCTTGTCTACATAAGAGTTCAGAGAGGAAAAGCCCTACATCCTGTATTTCAACTACAGGCACATCTAGCAATCATTTAGTCTTAAGAACAAAACCCCAAAAGACAGAAGTGCTCTTCTGCACCTTCTGCACAATAATACATCATGCACAACTTGTGAAGATCTGAAGTAGCTACTACAAGGAAGAAAACCTAACACCACAACACAGGCACCCCTTTTATTAACAATGAGGTGTGAGCTGCGAGAGTTGCAAACCCCACCAACAGCATGTTGTATCTTGAATTCAGAACTCATTGTTCTAATCACTACAGTCCACAAACTTTCCAAGTTAAATGCAGAGTTAATTGTAAAGCCATTTAGGAACAAAAGAGCTTTTAGTAAAGCATGGTTTTAAAACTCACTGTCAAAAAAAGCAACATCATCTTGGTTCTAAGCACAACCTTCCATCATGATCTTTAACAATCGGTAAAAGTTTTGACATACACACAAAATGAAGAGTGCCATTTTAAAGCCTAGGCTAAACAAGAAACTATTCTAACAACAGAAAAGAATGGACCATTCCAGTCCTAAAATATTTCAAGGCATCAAAAATAGATGCATCAAACTCATAACACAAGCTTTTCAAGCTTCTTTAAAATGGAGTTGTTGCTCAATGACTAATATAAGCCAAAATAGTTGCAGGGATTTAAAACAAGCCTTAGTTACAAAACACAACATGCTCCCCCTGTATATTCTCCCCAAGGCAAAGTATTTTTGCCTCTAAGAGCATTAAGGAAGAGTGGGTAACTGAAAGGAAAGAGGGCAAGCAGCAAGCCATGAAAGAAATATCAAGCTTAGACTAACTGCTTCTAGGAGGAATTACACTACTCAACCCATACTGCATGTTTTTTCCAGTATACAGAAAACATACCAATGAAAAGGAGCAACCAATACTTAATGTGAGAATTACAATATAATAGTTCAGCTGGAAGCCACCTACAGCGATCCAACTGCAATTAAAAAATAATCCAAAGTTTACAGAAAAACCAAATACAACAGTGACGACTGTTAACAAAACACTGACAAAAATGTGAATAATAAATTTAGATATTTTTCCTAAAAAAATTATTAAAAATAATTGCAAAGACTATGACAAAACAGTATGTTTTCCAGAGATTCAAACAAATTTCAAGTAACTCACTGGGGTGCTGTGTTGGAATATTTGGGCATACAGACAGATCTCACTGAGCTTTGCAATTAGAACAGTTTTTATTAATCTCATAGGTCAAGATTATGTCATGTGTATTATAGAGGACTGCTTCACCTTTACAAAAAAGGTCAAAGAATGAATCTAATATGAATAACTTGCATAGAGTTATGTTACAATAGTATCAGAGCAATCCCACCAGACTGGTCCATTTTGTGCACAGTTTATGACTGTTACAGCCCTCTGCCTAAGGAAAGCTGATTCTCTAAGTCAAAGTGCAATAAATCAAGCTTTTAGTTCCAGAAATTCACAGTTCAAACCACCAGTGCACTAGCCCTGACTGCCATTTCATAAACATCCATTATATTTTTAAAGTTAAAATTATATACCTCTTTGCTCCATTCTTTAGCTTGGGCTCTAAAGCTCAAAGAGACACTTTTTTCAGGCATGTATTTTGTTCTCAATTTGACAAAGTCCTACATCACTTTATGTCATCCAGAAAATAACTTCCCAGTTTACATAACATGCAGTGGGAAACCATGGCAATATAACATAAATGCTCTCAGAAAAACGCATTGTTACACAAAGTGTGTTTTATTAGCCCTCGCGTTTTTCTTAAGCACTATTAGCTCTGCATTTCAAAAAAAATTATAGCAGCATTATTGGCTTTTGATATTTCAGTACCAAAAATGTAATGCAATGTTTTAACAGATTAACTGACTGCAAGGCATTCAAACCGAAGTTCTTCAGCCACTTTTCCCAGTATGACCCATGTCACACATTTCCCCCAAACAATACAAAAAGTGAAGGACTGAGCTCCTCAACTTTGATTATGAGATTCAAGCTCATTAACACTGTTGAACAGTAACAGTCCTTCTCTCCCTCGACTGCAAAGAAAAAACTACCAAAGTGGCAAAAGATTAGTCTAAATAGGGGAAAAAAAACAAGTAATACCATTTAGGTTAACTTTTACTTCTACTATGACCTAATTCTGGTGGAAATAACTTCACTGTATTCCTGTAAAAATTACTCACATTTCTATCAACTGAAAAATTTGAAACCACAGATCTGTTGCCTGGAAAGCTTTTCCAAGGCTAGCAGAGGGCTCTGCATAAGGTGCAGCTGAAGAGAATGAGAATGAGGTCGCCAGAACAAGACATCACTCCTCACAGCCATGTTCTCACCAAGAGACAACACGCTGTACAGCAGCCAAAGAAATGGCTTACAGACAAATGAGAAATGTTACTGAACATAAATAGAAATGGTTGTGGTGAAATGCACGGTTAACATCCCCAAATACAATCCCAGTGGCAAAAAGATTAAGGAGTCTAACTCACTAAAATGAGTCACTGGTGCTGTGCTTCGTACACCTTCAGGATTTTGCACCATCAAAATCAAGGGCCATGCAGATTTTGCCTTTACCCTTCCCTTAAATTTTCAGTCCCAGATGCTGTATACAACAGCAATAATACATGCTCCATCACTCTACCAACTTCATCTATTTCTAGATTGAAACTGCATGAAACCCATAAATTGGAAACCAAGTTTTGAACTCACGTCTGTTTACACTGTAAGAACCACTATATAAACATATAAAGCTGTTGATTTCTACAGCCCTATAATCCAATTAGAGTCATTAAGAAGGTTTGAATGACAGTCTACTTTTCTTCAGTCACTCGGCAGAATACCTAAGTGTCTGAAGAACATACACAGAGACTTAATAGAGATGAAAAATTTTAGCGCTAACTGTATGATCAGCTCCAAGTCTTCCAGGAAGTGACATTTTGAGACAAACATAAGAAAACAGTAAGATGAAGAGAAAGGTCAACAGGTATTTGAGGAAGTTTACAGAAGATAGTACAAAAGCTTCTTCTGCAGACAGATACTCTCTATGCAATTAGGAATGACCAACAGCATGAGCTACAAGAAATGTCATATTCTACATTCCAGCTGAAGACATATTTTACCAAGTATATTCAATTATATGACCCCAATGGAAGAAAGATCACACTCCTAGATACCAATACCAGGTTTAAGTTCTTAAGCAATAATTGCAAATACAAATAAAGATAAGAGAACAAGATTTGAACTGTGTGAACAGCTGACACCCCCCACCACATCACACCCAAACCCCAACAAGCTGCCCATCCAAGCATAAGAAAGAGTCGCAAGTTTAACACATGTAGATATCACTACATTTAAATACTCTGAATTAAAGAGACCTCAGAAAGGATCAATCTAAAAATACACGATTGGAAAGAATCCCAGCGTAAACATTTGTACCAAAGTGTGTCAAACAGTTTCCCTATCCAACTACCCTCCCCCCACTTGACATGCTTTTAGGCAACATAAGCAAACTCTTAAAATATAGACTATTTTGAGTAAAATTTCAAAAACCTTAAAGAAGAAAGCAGCAGCTTTCTGTTAGGTATCAGCCTAACAGCTTATTCTAAAAATCCTAAGACAGAAATTTTACCATGGAGCTACAGCAACAGCTACTTAACAACAAGTAAAATTATTAAAAGAATCTGTGATTAGACTATTTTTGCCAGCAAGAACCATAAATAGACCTAATAATTAGAATCTGAAACTAGACAAGTGCAGGCTTAAAACAGGTGCAAGTTTTTTAAACAAACACTGTAATTAACTATTGCAGCTGCTTACGCAGGAACACTGTACACACTCAAACGTGTCCACAAGCTGTCTACATGTCATTCAGAAAAAAACCACAAATTTTAACACTCGAAAACCAGATCGCTAACCAAACCTTAATGCGCTTTAATTATGCAGTGAGCCTTCTGAACTTACCAGCTACTAAAGCTTCACTTGCCAAGACAATGACTTTTAAGGTCAGCCTCCTATCTGCTGTGACACAACAGGCTCCGGAGAAACTGAAGTAAACAACAAACAAAACAAACAAACAAAAAAAAAAAAAAAAACCCAAACAACTCCAAAAATGCTATCATACTTGTTCATAAGATTCAAAATCAAAAATGGAAATCAAAATTAATAGGGAATCAAGAAAGGCAAACCGGCCACCAGTAACTGTTCTTTCAAACTAAAAAGCAAAGCATTGAGTCACCTTAGCAAAAGGACAAGCAGTTTGTTATCATTTTCAGCAGGATGGACAGATAAGAACTGTTAGAGCACACAAGTATTTGTGTAAGTCTGTCATCCAGAAAAAACCACCGTGTGGAAATTCTGAACCCTTCCCCTTTTGTTAAGTTTAATCTTCAACCAAAGGCTACTTTCAGAGACACAGTGAAACAAAAAAGTACACATTAAAAAATAATAAATAGATCTTTGAGAGTCAGTGCCTAGAAAACATTTTGGATGTTAACTAAAAAAGTTGCTTTTCCTTCCAATCTTGCAGCATACATGATTTTATAACACCCACACATATTACAAACCCATCATGTTTTCCTAGTATGTAGAGAAAATACATTCATGACACATTAGGATACTCAATATATATCTACTGCCTCTCATTGCCCCAAAATTAACCTGAATTGCAGAAGGTCCCTTAAGTAGTTTCTTTCAGACAAAGGTGACAGTAGAATTTATTTCTAGCAAGTGGTTAGGTTTGCATATGACATGAGCACTGCTCGTTGAACACAAGGAGCATGAGACAGAGTCCTTATTAAAGTCCTCTTATGTCTCTCCATCCAGTTTCAGAAGTTCTTCCTCTTGCCATCACATTTCCCCTTGACCTTTTCAATGTTCCTATTTCCTGGCTCCCCTTACTATTATTTGTACCAATTGAGGCTTCACTAGCTTCCTTCCTTGTCTTCTACAAAGTCTTGGCCACCACTCTGAACACCAGTCCTCTCATTCAACTTCTTTGGACCATGCTAAGGAGAGGAGAGCAGAGCATTACTGACACAGGCACTCTCCTTTAATCCTAAATACTCCCTCTTAAATTCCATTCCAAGTTCCTCCCACTTCTGTGCAATAATTGATGTCCCTAATCAATCTCTTTTACAGCCAAATCTCAGACCAAGGATATGGGCCTTCAGCCACTTTCATCACTTCTTTCAAAAACTCTCACCTCTATGACAGTAGCTCACAGATCCTATGCCAGATCTGCTCTCTTCTCTAAACCAAAGCCTCACTCTGACATTTCTTCGTAGATCACTAGGTATCACCTTCAAGCGAAATGAACTGTAACTTAACTTTTAATCTTCCTCCCACATCTTTTGTTCAGCAGTGGAAACTTCTCCATTTCGCAGACTGCCAGTGTCTGGGCATTCTTCCCATTTCCTAGAACTTGACTACACCAAAATTTTTCTGCTTAGTTTCCCTGTATTAAAATGCACTCTTTCTTAACCCATAAAGTTACAAGCCTTTAGAGCTGGTTCATCCAGCAATTCTATTAGGAGTACAATCCACTTTATTACTTGCATCCTTACATTGCCCTTCTGTATTTTTTGCCTGCAAAAAACTGTAACTCATTATACATATTTTTCTAGGGACAACAGAAAAACAACCATGGCCACTTCTAGACGTCTGATACATTAGATTCACGGATTTCCACGCTGATCATTAAGGGCCACTGCCGATTCTTTCTCCTCTGTCTCTCTCTACCCAATTGTTTTCCTTTGTCTTGTTATTGAGGCAGGGCCTATGGAAGCAGCTCTGGAATGATGACAAACAAAACCCTCAGGGAATATATTTAGAGAGAATTTCAGAAACACAGATTGGATGGGCACACAGAACTTGCAGAAAGGAGCAGAGAGATGAAGCACATCCCTTATGCATGAAGGGCAAGCCCTCTGCAAAACTGAAACTCAAAAAAATCCTTAGTATTGCTAGATGCCTTGTATAAGACTTTGGAACATAGCCAGAATCCTCATCATAATGTAATATACCCAACAAAATACTTCATTAATGAAGTGCATTAACATGTAAGACATCTCTTGTTTTCATTCACAATAAAGGTAGTAAGTACAATGTATATCTTCCAATTAAAAACAAATCCAAACAGATTCTACAGATGTGGAATGTGTTTAACATCTGAATGAGAAAAAAAAACCAAAAAGACATGCTGGCAAAGGGTCATCCTTAGGGAATTATTTGCTTCCTATGTTGTGAACGTTAACACGAATGGAATTGGGAAAGCTTTTTTATCCTGAGATTCTGTCAAGTGCTGTGACCACTAGCAAAGGCATTTGTTTCCCAGTCACTCTCTACAGCAGCCGTGTAATCCCAGACGTCATCTCCAAAAAGTGGGAGGACGCCAAGCTCAAGCTAATGGCTTTCTTGGGACCTGAAAGCACCGTCATAGCCAGTACAATCAGCTTAAGCTTTACTGGTGAAGAAAGGCAGATGTTTTCTACAAACACTGTAACAGTTGTATTCATATTAGCAGCCAGGCATTCGTCAGCACTAAGAAGTGTCACTAGAGACTGCGTAAGCATTTTAAGCTTACGTTAATTTTCTTAGTTTTGTAGTTATAGTATCAGATGAAACAGATTTTCAGACAAATCAGATCAACTATTTCAGGATTAAATATGGTACACTTTTTCTTTCTAAGGTTATAACAATGAGCACAGCTTTCTTTAGTAAGGAACAAATAAAAGTATAAATTGTAAGATTTACATAAGTTTTCAATGAGATATAAACAAACTCATTCAGTTTTTAGTGTCTTATTGTCATTCAGGTATGAAAATACTTTGTTAGGAAAAGGCACTAGATGCATAAAGTTCAACAATGTAGAGTTTTCAACCACTACAGCTCTATCAAACACATCTCATTTAGATCCTTTTTGCTTATATGATGTAAAAGAGAATACAATTAGATTTGCCTCAAGGCACTAACATATAATCAAAAGTAGGCACTACTTCAGAATTTTTGCTGATTAAAGAAACTATTTAACAGCTGCAGCTAATTACTTCTGTGCAGAATATTAAGCCTCTGCAGAAAAAAAAGTCTTAAATCTGATTGTCAAAGGACTTACAATACTAATAGAGAGAAAGTAGTTTATTTTATTATTTAGAAATCAAACTTTAAAAAAAAAAGACACTGGAAAGTCTGTCTTACTAAAAGTCAATGAAATGTAGGATCTCTTCATGTTTTATTAAGAAATCCGAAGGAGAATGTTGATACCTGCCCTCTGTAAAAGTAGTTTGAATAGCTTCCTGTCTCCAACATCATACTGACTGGAGCATTAGATCTTCCTTTCCAATTAGTACCCAACGAGACAGATATTTTTTTAAGTAATAAAGAAAGAAGACCTTTACAGGAAGCAGGACTGAAAAATACATATAGACTATAGGAGTAAGAAATAGAAAAAGAAATTAGTATTGAACAAGGGAATGCAGTAGGATAAAGTTAGAAGTGAGCAAGATGGTAAGAATGAACATCTGGAAGTGGAAAGTTTATTTTGATTTGGAACTTGAATAGCACCAAAAATACTAGGATAATTTTAATTCAAAACTGCGGAAGCCTACTACAATTAACAGTGTCAAACCACAGAATTTTCTACTCTAAACCACTGTAGGTAGTTGGAAACACTGTTGTTGTACAAGTTTACATACATATAAAGCAATTTATCTGGGTATTTATGCTTTACTAACACAGTCAAGTCTAAGACAGTATGGTGAAATATCTTGCATGCTATATTATTTATTGATATAAAAGACTGTTTGATCAAGGCAGAATAATACATAGCTGGTCCTGTGATACTGAGAAAGCAATTACATAGAACTGGGTTGTCAGGTAAGAGCAGTGTGTCACCTCTGCTTTTTATTGAAGAAGGCATTTTACAAATAAGCACGTTTAGAAAGCATATGACAAAGCAGCCCCATTGACACTGATGGCACAGATCAAATACAGAACATACGGTCAAGCAGAAATAAAGGGAACAAGAGCACTCCCCATTACACAGCATCAAGCTCTTCAACATTATTTTATGTCCATTTTACTATTATTGCTAAAACCTAAGTTTCCAATAGGAGGAAAAAAAGAACAAAACACAATAGTAAGCCAGAAACAAAGCCAGCAACACAAGCCAGGAAGGAAGATAAAACTTGTTCATTCTACAATTCAGCACATATTGCAAAAGTTGCTGCAGAGTCTAAAGTATCACTGCATTTTCCATACCACTCAGAGCTCATCTTTCTCAGAAGTCATTATGCCACCATCTTTACAAGACTTGTTTATTTTTCTCTATTCTATACAAAACTAAATACATACACTCATTTTTCACAGTAATGAAACCAAACCTGCTTTGATGGCAGCATTTTCCCAGAAACCAGTCCTACTTAAGCGCTCAATATTTAACTGAATCCTAAAATTAGCCAGACTTAGATGGCTATTTTTAGATTAAAATAGATTCAAACACCTGAAAATGAAGATTATTACAGATTTCCACTACACCTCGATTCTCACCCTTCTGAACACATGAAGGGTTACATTAAAGTTGCATGTGCAAGTTCAGAACAAGCACTTCCTACACTATTTAACATTTTAACATTCTCTGGAGTGAAAATTTTTGGGTTTTGTCTTTAAATATTATTCTTACACCATTTTTTAACTGAAGAAAATTAATCATGAGTCCCTCTTTGTACAACACCAGCAACCGTTACAGTATATGCTTTACAGAAGCTGGCACTACAGTCCTGATTTGCTACCCCTTTACCTTCTGTACTAGTTACAGAGCCAAAGAGTTGTGCTAAGAGGGGATACCAGGTTCATAAGCTTCGATCAGTACAGGAACTTTGGGAGGAGATGGGCATAGAAACAAGGACAAAACGACAACAAAGGAACTCCATTCCTATGTGCATTATGCACAGCATCCTTGCTGTCCCTTCTCTCCTGATCTTTTGCTTCCAGAGTTACAAATTCCCCCTTTCACATATGATATACCCAGAGGAGGAAAAGAAGTTCTGGAGGCATGTAGAAAATCTTCAGGAGTGATTGAAAGGACCCAAATAGCCTCCAGTAATTGAGAAAGTTCTAAGTAGAAGCCTTAGCCAGCTGAGGCTATACCCACATAGTAAAGAAAAGGGAGTTCTTAGCACATCTGCTGATTATGGCATGCTCTTGTTCAGGTAGTTTAACCCAGTAACAGAACATGTGAGATTAGGTTAATAAACCATGAAGAATTTCCAAATGTTTCACCTGAGATACAGAAACAGCACATACAAGAGAACATTTAAGCAAAAGAGAAATGGGGTTTTACTTGTTTACCTTCACAAGATATAACTTGAAAACCCTCCTCCAGCAGATATCAAAAACTTGCTGAAATCACAATGTAAGAATGTCACAGAGAAAGTTATGGCATATCCTGGTAATGCTGTGAAGTGCTAAATACAAACATATTAAATACTTAATATACCAGGATAGCCTCACTCTTCACACATGGTAGGACAGATGACAAATTTTGTGACATCCATATAGATATTACAAGCTTGTTCTAAAATCAAAAAAACAAGAAGGGGCATAGGTCAAAAGAATTTACCCAAGAAACCCAACGACAAACCTAACAACCACACACTAAACATGGGAGTCCAGGAAGAGCAACAGTAGAACCAAGGTAACTCCTGGTCTACTCTTGGTTTTGGGACAGGGGGCAAGTGGGGGAGCAAAACCAAAAAAAAAAAAAACAAACAAAAAAAACCCAAAGCAAACCCTAAAACAGACCAAGAAAGCTTTTGAAGCAACACAGCTAACAAGGTAACACCTCCATTAACCCACTTTTACTTTAAGAATGTTATTTTAAACTAAATAAATCTAATCAGAAAAAAATAAACACATCAACTGCAAGCAGTATTATTTGTCTGACTGATGACAGTGTCAAATAAGTAACCTTAAAAACAGAGCTCAGGAAACCAGAAAGAAAACACAAGGTGCCAAAAGACATTTGTTGCACACAACTGTGTTTGGAGTTAAGGGGGTGGTTTTTAAGGAAAGCACAAAGCAGCAATCGCTCAAAATTTTGATAATATTTTAATAACATTTTAATATCCCAGTGATCCAAAGTGGCAAGGAGGCTGGAGATATACATCCATAAGAGACTCCACCATTTGAGCTAATGGAGAATGACAGCCTCCTGCTATCAGTTACTATGTAGGTCAACAACAGAGGAAGAGAAAAATACCTTGACAGAGTTCCACACGTATCAGCTTGCAGCAGGAGGAAAAAAAAGAAAAAAAAAAAAAAAAGAGAGAGAGAGACTGCAGCTGCAGTTACAGTTTCACATTATATTTAAGCTGATTAACACCTAGCTACTGCCAAGTGAAAGGTCCCACTCAGCCTTGCACCAGCTCTGGCACTTGACAGCGACTGGTGAACTGAGAGCCTTAACACAATAGACTATCTAGGGGTTGGGTAGAGCTCTCCTGAATATTTGTTTGTTCTGAGATTTTTCTGCATGGGGTTAGCTCCCTGAATTAGCTGAAGGTGGAATGGGATGACAACCAAAGCAAATGTGGGTAAAGAAGCAGGAGCAATCTTTCCTTTACAGATGTGTCCACACAGCCTTCCCTTAACAGGGGCTGCCAGAAACAAATATGTAAATTGTGGCTGTAAGGTGACTGGTATACCAAGAAATGAAACTAACTGTAGAGCTTGGAAGTAACCAGTCAAAGCCAACAGTAGTTAAATCAAGGAGCTGCTGGAAACTGAGGACTATTGGATAAAATCATAGTGATATAAAGGAACTGACTGGACAACCTACACAAAACCTAGAGCAGAGGCCACCAATGCAAGAACAAGCCATGCCAAGTAGCTTTGGGAAGCTCTTCTGATAATCTCAGAGGGGATCCATCTGCAAAGTCAGTCAGAGAGAAGATGGCATAGTCTTCACTGTATGACAAAGGTAAGGAAGCCACATGTGTGCCTGGTAAAAGAATATCCCTGGATGAGTAAGAGTTGCCCACCATCAACATGGGTCACCTCTCCTGATTACCAGCCAGTGCACAGGAACACCGCTTCTCTGGTGTGGCTGCAGTGAGTCACAGATAGAAAAGTAGCAGTTCCATAGCAACAGGTCAACTAGCATGTGAATTATGCTTGTATGTCCATTTCTGCTGCCAATTTATTAGGTTACAAATTAGCTGTGTATAACTGCAGTACTAATAGTATGATCAACAATAACAGTTGCAATATTGGCTTGGGTAAAAGGACATTATAACTCTATATTCCTTGTATTGATCACCATCTCTGTGCAAATCATTCTTTAAGTTTCAGGGCTTTAGTTGCACTACAAAAACAACCTCCCTTACTTCTTATGCTGGTATTTAGGAGACCAGGCAGCAAGCCAGTCAGTCAGTGATGAGCTGAGCCAGCTGAAAAATCACCAATCATTTCAGGCCAAATCAGGTCTCCTAACTGGCCAACTGCCCAAACACTGTTGTTGGGGCAAGGATATAGGCAAGATTAAAATTGCTGAGGTTGCAGCGGAACAGGACACAAGCTCCAAGTGTGACAGACCTACATGTTCAAGGATTACAGCCCAAGCTATAACAAGCCCATTTTCTGCACACAAACTCATGGCCATTAACCCATCATTCCCACCATCACCTCTATGCCCTCAGTCAGCCATGTGGTTTCCTGTCCTCTAGTTTATCCCAATGATACTGCTTCATCTGTCAGATAAGAGTCACTCCCTACCATCCTAAATTTTATTTATGCCTTATTGAGCACCATCTTGCTTCAAATGTCTCCTCTCCCCAATATCACTCAGATGAGCCTTTTATATCTTGCTCAGCCAATGGCCACCTCTTCTTATGTGTCAGGCAATGTCAATTTTCTACTTTGTGGGAAAAAGGGGGAGGAACGCAAAACATTCCCTTTTATTTTGCTCTGTGTGCAGTTCCCATCTCCAGCTTCCAAAAAAAGAAAATAGTAATTTCTTCTCACCACTACCCCAAGCCCTCAGCTAGTCCTGAAATGCTTTTCCCCCGTCCCGGTTCCTGTTCCTAATCAGGTACTTATTTCCCTCTTCCCACTCCCTGTCTGGAAAAATGCAAGTTACATGAGCTGAAACAATGTCTTCTGATGCATGCGGTCAAATGAGCTTACCATAGTAAGTATGGTAGCTCCCTGCTTCTAGACCATGAGTCTTCTCAGCAGCCTCATCTCCAACAGTAAACCTAAAGACTCTCAAGACTCAACTGAAGAAAAACAGCTGGAGCAAGTAAGTAATTTAAAGCAATAGTCATGGTATGCGTATGGTCTTGGTCTAAAAATTCTCAATTGTTCAAATTTAAAATGTTTGAGCAAAAATACACATGAAGAGACACCAGCTATTGCAAAGTGAAAGCAGCAAATAGTGCATAACGTAGGCTCAGAGATGGCAAACTTTCAGGTAAGCAGATGGTACTAGACTTCCCTGCACAGGAAACCCTCTGGCAAGTTCTACAGAGCACTAAGGAAGCAAGTACCCTCACACAGATGTTCCGTCAACGCGAGCTACCACATTTTCATAATGCTATTTTACTCACCCAGCCAGAGTTGCTCTGTACATCCCAGAAGCAACAGTACTTTAAATAGCCTACTGGAAGTTCACACTACTGCTCAGATTCATCCTCATCCTCCACTTACAACTGTTACCATACAGCTATATGTTAAATTGATTTTAAAATGCATATCAACGCATTTCAAAAACACAATTCATTATTGGGGGACAACATTTCTAGGGGTGTGCAGCTTAGTCCAGGTAGCAAAAAAAAAAAAAGTCTACAGCAATTTCCCTTGACTTGCTCCTCTCACCACCAGGAAACAGCTACACACAACACTCCTACCTAATACAGCATCAGTGCTAGTCAATTAGCTTTGCCCTGGCACAAGAACAGCATTTGATTCATCTGAACGACACAGACCAGCTCCTTGCACCACAGAATTGGGAGGATCACACCATTCAACAGCATTCCCTTCCTTCTATGTCAGCAGCAGTTTAAAAAGTAGTCCTGCATCACAGAAACTGGCAACAATAGAAAAAAAATTAATTTGAACACAGTCTCGGAATACCAATAGCCTTCAGAAGGTGTCTCGTGACATGTCATGAGAAAAACCCAAACAGGACAGGGGCTGCAGGTAATGTTCTGTTGTTAAACACAGCCCTTATTTCCGGGGTGGGGGGTGGGGGGGAAATGAGATCTATATAGCACTAATATTCAACAGGATTTAATATAAGAGGACACAGACTGCAGTGTAGATATACTTTTAACAGTAATATTGTATTAGTTAAAATGGAAATACTCTACAAAACTTCTTCTCCCATACAGCACCTCTGGGACTGGCTAAAAAGGAAAGAACAGCAAAGCTTTTTACCTCTCTACTTGGCAAATCAGCCAAAACAGTAACTAAAGATAGAACAACGAAATACCTGGAAATGATGAGGTACCATCTAATCTGCACTGTTCCACAGAGCAAAGGCGTATCTCATTACTCCTAAAGTTTTAATCTTGTCAATAAAGCAGAGGATGAAAGACAACCGTGTGACAAATTATTTAGCCTTGCAGGTGCTTTTTAATAAGTTTCCACATTAAAATAATCCATCCCGCTAACAGACTACAAAATTTTGATTTGCTGGGGTTTCTGTCCTTTTAAAAAGGCCAGAAAAGCAACACTGAACCAGTAACTCTTTACTCGCAAAAAAAGTAACAATGCAAGGCTCACGCTACTCAGTACATTTATAAATACAGAAAGCAGCTTTTTGCATATTAGAAGACAATAGCCCCCATCACAGAATCAGAGCTGAGGTGGGAATGGACCTTTGGAGATCATCTTGTGCAACCCCCTCTCTGAGCAAACAAGGGCCACCTAGAGCCCATTGCCCAGGGCCACATCCAGACAGCGTCTGAGTATCTTCCAGGATGTAGATATCAAGTTTTAAACCATGCATTGTACTTCCTCATACATGAGCAAATGGCAGAGAATACGAGTAGTAAGTTTCACTCTGAAAAAGATACCTCCCAATTGCAATGATATCCCAAGTGAGCAACCAACAACCAACACTGTTGACAGCCAACTAGGGTAGTAAAATCCAGACATGCATTGAAAACAATAGAAGAGCTGGGGATATAAAGTTTGATCTTTGAATTGTCTTCATAAATAGAATCTCAGATTTTTCAGGTAGCCTTATAAACACTACATAGCACACGCTGTCATCTTTTATCTTCATCTGTTAATTTGCTTAATACACATATACATCCAGCATGTAAAGTCACAATTCATCCACCACAGCCAACTTTCTAAATTCTCTAAAACAAAATGCAGTTTGTGGACAGTTGTAGTCATATGTTTGATTCCTCTGTGATCAAATTAAAATCTGTTTCATTAACTCAAATGATTACGGCAACTTCCTTACTTCTTTCATGAAGAAGAGATCATTTCCCTAAACAAGTTTACTATCCATAAAGGAACAGTGGATAATAAAGAAACAGATCACCAAAACAGGATAACATTGTTGATTTGACTAATGGAAACCCTGGAACTAGAAACAACTCGCAACTCTTTCCTTCACTAGCTGTAGAAAGCAAAATCATGTTTATTTAGAGAAATTCAGATGCAAAGTTTCAAACATACTGCTCCAGAGTAAACAAGCCTGCAGTCCCAAGGTCACCAAAAGATTCAACCCTTTACAACCCGAAATCCAGCGTGAGCCTGGGCTGAGCTCTACAAAAACCAAACCGTTATGAGAGGATGCTTTCATGGCTGAAAGCCACGAAAGGTATGAAAACCAGCAAAATTGCTTCCTAAATCTAATTTCCTTCAAGAGCAAAATATTGATTCAAAAATGCATAAAATCTGAAGAAAAAACAAACAGAAACACCAGGAAAAAAAACCAAAAACCGGAGTTGGAATACATTGGCTCAGCAAGATCAAGAGTCAAGCCACTCCAAGAATCAAAGGAGGCTGATATTTTCCTACCTTATACCTTCCCTGCCAGCAGGGACTCATGGAGCTGGTAAGCACATTGATCATTGATCCTCAGTAAATAACCTAACTGGCTAGGTGCTCTGCACAAGCCAACAAATAATTGGTGTATATCTCCTGCTTGAAGAACTTCTGTTTATGCTAGAAAATGCCTAACACCCATGACAATTTTATAGAGAAAAAACTCTATTTCTGAAGATTAATGCTGTGGCAAAAGGTCACATCCTTGCAGCCACTCTCATATATGGAAGTTAATATTAGAGTTGGAAGATCTTTCCAACTCTAAAGTAAAGATGCTGCAAAATTGAGCACTCTGGCTAGTGCTCAAGGAGATGGAAGATTAATTCCCTCCCTTGTAATACCTTCATCCTGTCCCATTATATCACCTTTGATCATTAGCATTTTGGACTCCAGATAGAAAGGATGGAAAAAAAAATAAAGAACACAAAACATGGTATTTCAGATGACTGTCAAAGCGTAATATAGCTTTCTCGCCCATGGATGTCTTAAATTTTACAGAGGCTTTTATTTACTCTTCCTTCTCAGAGGTTAAAGTTTAGTCATTCTTAACAGTTGAAAAGAAGATGAGGCATTATTAGCCACCTGTCACCACAATGTATTTCAGGACCACATCTAGACTTCGTAGGAGAAAGGCTGGGGCAAAGGAAATCCATCATCTGAAAAACAGCATAGCGTAAAGGAATATATGAACAACTTCTGGGTTACGCTTCCATCCAACTCCTTTTATCCTTCCTTCCCCTCTCAGTTTTGCCATCTCCATGTAGCAGAGAAGATGGTGATGCTGTTTTAGATGTCTTCTGACTACACAACCATTGGATAACACTTGCCACATTCACAGACTTGTTTTATTTCAGCTGTTGAGCACTGAACTGAAAACAGCAGGGTCAAATTGCTAAAAATAAGTGACAGATTCTATAGAAAGGAGAGGTAGAGCAGAAACTGAAAATAAAATATAAACCCAAAACCCGTCTGCCATAAATATTTTTGAACAGTTTGATGTAAATATAAGGCTTTCTAAATCTCAAAAGGCATTCTATTTTAAGCATTACTGAACCCATCTGAAAGCTGGTGAGACAAGGTTATGGCTGACACAGTTTAAAGCAATTTATGGCAACTTGGAAGAACTCTTTACAGTCTGCACAGGCTCCAGAATTTTTCCTTATTAATGGAAGCCTGATAGAAAAAATTAATTCAAGTATCAAATTTAAATACATTAACTTCTTTACACTTCCACATTTTTCTAATTACTAGAACACTAGGCAATGTAATGTAGTTTGCTTTTTTCTGCAAACTCATGAAGTTTCAAAACGAATTTGCTAGGGGATCACAGGACACCAAGTAATTATGACTTACTCAAAAATTATACACACCACTTTTGAGTTCATGCTGGTTGTTGGTTTGGTTACCTGTTACTGTATGAAAGCAAGATCCACAGACATTTCCTTAAGTATTTTCTTTTTAAACTCAAAAGGCACTTTAAATTTTCCCCAGGATCACCACCAGCAAATTCTAGAGTACAAAAAATTTTGAATAAAATTACATACCTTAATAGACTAAATCTTGTACTGGGGGGAATGGTCAAGTGACTTTTGTCAGTATCTGAACCTCCAGGATCAAGTAAAGGTGGCATTTTCTTTGCAGGGCCTTAAGTTTCTCCTGCAAGCGTTCCTGCAGGTTACATTACCACTTGAAACATCACATATTTCATTGAGCATAATGATTCAGGCATCTTGCCAAATTGACATGAATATGTCAAGCCTCATTTTTCTTTGTAATAGCAGTAGACTGGATGATCTAGTCCCACTGTAGTGTGACAGCCAGATGCTATTCTGAGAAAATTATGTCTAAAGAGGGGAGAGGGGGTGTCAAGAAAACCACTATGCCTAAACGGCAATAGCACATCCATCTGAATAAAATTAGTGCTCAAGTGATTTACAGAAACCAAAATAAACATACAAACATCCCCCCTCCCTACATATCCATAAAAACCTAAGCAAACCAAGAACCTGGGGTTCGTGTGTAGAGTTAATAACACAATCTCAAAAATTCTGTTGTCTCACAAACACACACAGGAACAAAGTCATCATGAGGCATTTGACTTTGGGTCAAACTGTTCTCATCACCTACTCTGGCCAGCAAGCAGCTATCAAAAGTTGCAGTGTCAAGACAGGACTGGGTGAAATCCGGCCATAAAGATTGCAGGTTCTTTTCCATCACTCTGGGGTTTTTTTGTTGTTGTTCTTCACATCAAGTAATATGAAGAATGATGAAGTGATGTATTGGAGATTTTTATTTGGTTTTGGGTCAGGATTTTATTTTTTGTGGGGTTTTTGTAAAAAAAAAAAAAAACCAAAACCAAACATAAAAAACAGCTAAATAAACAACAAACCAACAACATTTCCTGTGGTTACCAGTACAGCTTTGAATGATTCCCAATCATTCTGTTCAGAAATATCACTACAAAAAGCTGCAACAAGTCTGTAACTGAATTTTTTTGTAAGAACTGCCAGTAGAACATCAATTACCTGATTAAATGTTTTAAAGTTTCATATGTAATATTGAAGTGACAGCAGTGACAACTGATTATCCACTTCACAAAGCAATTTATAGATAACACATTATAGATACCTTGGTATCCTTCCACAATCATCAGTCCCTCAAGATGTCAAAGTTCCCAAATAAGACACACACACCCCAAAAATTTTTTTCTCAGTTATCAGGGTGACAGTTATTGCTCTTCATCATCTGGTACGTGAATTAATATTTCATTTCACATAAATAGGCAAAACATTCATATTGTATGAACTTTTTACCACACTGATGTGGACCAACTTAAGTATATCAGTTTCTAAATTCAACCTGACTGGTTTTAAGTACCTAAATCAGTATTTTTAACAGTTCAGATTAAAAACAACTGGTTAAAATGGAGCAAAATGTTAGACACAGCAATAAAATTGACATTAAGAAACTGTTGCATTCTTAGCAATATTTCTCATTTAGGTTTTCCTACTTAGTGGAAAATAGTTCTTTCAGAGACCCATTGGTATCTCAGTTGCAGTGGATTCCACTGCCTCTAGAAGGTGGAATTAGTTGCAAAAAAATAGTAATTTTAATTCCTTGTATGAAACGTTCTCTTTATCACACCAGAACTTCATGATGCACAAGAGCCCACTTGATCCTCTGCAGCATTTCCTTCTCCGGAACGCTATGCACTGCAATTCGGAATTCAATATATGCGTAACTTAATAATTTGGAGAACACTTTCCACTCAAACAGAAAACAACAACAGCAGAACAGATGTCTTTAGGAAACTAAGGCTGTGTGAATAGAACTCTGGGAAAACAGACACGTGCCTGCATCATCTGCAATTATTAAGTTTAGAATTAAACACTTTTCACTGTTTCCAAGATAAACTTGATTAACAAGAGATTTAAAAGTTCACTAAAAACATGGTTCTGATTGAAACTAGTTCGCATAATTGTTTTTTCAGGACTGAATTTTCTCTTTCTTTGCAAACAGGGGGGGGAGAATAACTTATCTAGGAAAATAACTCCCCTCTCCTCTAAGAGGCACCTTTCCCGCTACTTTTGAGGTTTCAAACAAGCCCAGAGAGTGGGGGTGTTTTTTCAAGTTTTGTTTTTAGAGTATAGAGCAAATTTGGTTTCATAAAATGATGAAAACAAGCACAGAGTCTGCAGTCCAGGAAGTCACATCTGGATTGTGATTTTTTAAATAAACTACAGAATGGACGCAAGTATTCTGGAAGAAAAGCAGATCTATAACTTGCATAGGGAAAATAGTAAATAGCACTCAAAAGGCAACAGATTTGTAAAGCTAGCAACATATTTTAAAAAAATAGCATCTCTTGAGAAAACGGCACACACTCTATAGGTTATTCTTACCAGCTAACAAACCTAAACTACAAGCACATCTGAACCCAGTGTATTCAGCATAAGTTTACTCATCCGGCAGAATATTCAGAGAATGAACATGGCAGATGCGATCTGCTTCCCAGTACAGGATTTAAGGGCCCTGCCACTCCCACAGATGAGATGTTTTTCTTACCTTTTGTGAGCACACTCACTTTGATCCAATAGAAAGTAAAATGGATTAGTTTGATTTACCACTGACAGTCACTTGCTCATAAGTGGCCTGACTGAACACTTCAGCAGTTAAAACATGTCAGCAGCTCCCAGAGAAAAAGGATAACAAATTATTGAGAGGGAGAAACTACTTATGCAGCTTGCCTCTGCAAACTTCAGATGCCTTGCTGGCCTACAGACAGTGCTAAACCTCAGCTGAGATTTATGTCATCTTCCAGCACACATTAAACGTGAAAATTAACATTTCTGCACACTGGTACTAATAGACAGAGAGGAATTTCATTTAACAGCTCTTAAATCTTTACACAGCATGAAGAGACTTTCATCATATGCACTCCCTTAAAGCTATGGTTTTGCTCATGTCATACGGATCAGATTACCTAATTTTAAACCAAGGTAAAAGCTCAGACTTACTCTCTCAAATAGAATTATAGAGAACAGTTACCCGTCCTTAGTAAGCCTCAGTGGCAGCACTACAGCAAGGACTTGGGAAAGAGTTTACAAAATCCTCTAGTTGTTTAAAAGGTGACTAACAAGTAAGAAAGCACATGAAACATTAATGAAAATAATGCCAAATACTACACACGTTAATCCAGTTCATGGGTTTGCATTGTAAGAACATTTGAAGAACTGAAAGCAACAAGATTGAGTAATAAATGTGATTCAGTACCTGTGCAAACAAATTTTGTAAGGAGCAGAACTAACATAGCCCGATATTTCACAGAATCATTTTGACTGGTAAAGACCTTCAAGATCATCAAGTCCAACCACTTACCTAGCACTGCCCAGTCCACCACTAAACCGTGCCCCTAAATGCCACATCTATGTGTCTTTTAAATACCTTCAGGGGTGGCAACTCAATCAGTTCCTTGGGCAGGTTGTTGCTTGATAATCCTTTCAGTGACAATTTTTTCCCTGATATCCAATCTAAGCCTCCCCTGATGCAACTCAAGGCCATTTCCTCTCATCATATCACTTTTTACTTAGGAGATGAGGCCGACCCCCACCTTGCTACAGCCTCCTTTCAGGTAGTTGTAAAGAGCAATAAGGTCTTGTATAAGCCTCCTTTCCTCCACACTAATCAACTCCAGTTCCCACAGCTGCTCCTCATACATCAGTGCCCTTTAGCTTTCTGTCACCTTCTGTCACACTTCCCATTGCTACTGGCATCCCAGAAAACCTGGCTCTTTCCTACCACAAGGTTCATTTCCAACCACCCTTCTCCAGCAGTCGGTAAAGAACCAAGGGCAGGTATCATGACTGTTTCAGAGCTATATTGTGTAGACTGACTAACAGCAGACCAAATATCACGATGACTCTTGAGCTCACAGTTGTGATTATTCCTTCAGCACTGTCCCTAATTAAGGTCTTTCTCTTTCACCCAGCAATGAGATATTCACAAGACACAGAAATGTACTTATTTTGACAGGCCGCCCTTTGCTGCTGATAGATGTTATGAAACAAAGAGGGAACAGAGAACAGAACAGGGTCAACAAGTCCTACAGGTGAACATAGGGCACAACCACATAAACTTTGCTTAGAAGACAATGCTAAGGATGCCTTTAAAAAGCAGTCTCCAGCTTAGAATAGAAGATTAATAAATAACGTATAGCATATCTTCTCAAAGTTGTTTTGCTGTTTTTAACTTTAGAAATAACAGTGTACCTGGTTGGGTACTCAGAAAATAAGAATGGAAGTTACCAGGGCAAGCAATCTCCCTTATGTTTTGAGATCTTCAAATACCATGTAATACAGAACCTTAAACTCCTTGAATGAATGGATGAAGTTACATAATTTGCTCTGCACAGGACAATAGATCAGACAGCAATAGAAAGCAAAAGGAATCAAAAGCCTACAAATTTTATAAGCAAGCATGTATTACAAGAACTTCACAGTCCTCAAAGGTTCTCCCAATATTTCCCTGCCATGAATAAGTGTATTCACTCTCAATACAGTAAGATAATGAAGTAAAACCTAGTTGTTGTATTGGAAGATGATAAGCCATATTGATCAAATTAGAGGTAAATAACCACGCTGTAAATGCAGGTAACTTGAAAAAGTTACCATCATAGAGAACATTTAGAACCCTCAGAATTTTTAATTCGGTTTGGGACAGCAGGGGAAAGGTACTTATTTTTCCCCTTTCTTCACTGTTTAATGCTTCTCTCCCCACAGCTGACTCGCAACACAACTCTGATTTTTAGTAATAAAGTGACACTCTAATTACTGAATTAAGACACATGATAGCACTCACTTGAGTCTGCAACTGGAAATGAAGGGAAAAGAACAAATCCCACAAGCTATATCCAAACACATGCCCTCAAGTTCCCACTTTGTTAGCCTGTATACCTACTGTGAGAAACAGCTGCCTACCCAGCAGATCAGACTTTTCTCAACATTGAGAGCTGCAATAATGAAAGTGCAGGATGACACAATAAAAGCACTGACAATGTTCTGGACCTTATGGGCTTAGAGAAGGACTTAAAAGGTATTACAAAAATTTTTCCTCTTTGCTCATATTCAGTCTCAGTCCAATTGTTATGAAAACACAGACACATACAACACATGTTGTCACCAACTTGTAAGTAGTTTTACATACATTTGTTGTAAGGAAGTAAACACCCATAACTCAGAACTAGCTGAGTAGGATTGAGATGTTTGTATTTACTACCGGAAACTGAGAGGATCAGAAGATGGGAGAACTCTTTAGTGCAATATGCCCACAACCAGCCATGCTGCTTACTATTGCCTACACCGCTACCGTCATCAAGCAACCTACGTTTATGCTGAAGTTCTTTCGAGATTTTAATCTACAAAATGCCAAATGAAGCAAAGTGCTACTGCTTCCCACCCACTAGCTGGCCTAAATCCAGCCAGCAGACTTTCTGCAGTTTTCCCACGCCTGATTGTTTTCCAGCATGTAGACAAAGTGTAGATCATGCAGAAAACCAACAAGTTAAAGTTCTCAGTTTTTGTTTTGGGTTTTATAACTGGAAAGGATAAGAACTGGAGAACACCATCTCTTGAATCCTCTCTTTCCTAGTACAGGAAATAATTTGACAGCAAGATAGATAACTTGAAGAAAGCAGCACTCTACATATGATGTAGCCTGTTCAGCAGATGGGGGGGAAGGAGGGAGGACAGCTAAACAGATGGTCTAGAATTTGCATTTTGTAATTTGAAGATAAAAGCATTTCTCAGCCTATAACGCAATGCACTAATTTCAGCAGAACCTTAGAAATAATACAAGAGGGTACCTCTCCCCCAGTCCAACACAACTTCAGGAGAAATTCAAATTGAGTTTAAGGGTATAACATGGGGACTCCAGAAGAAATCAAACTCCCATAAATCTTCAAGTATAAGTGTCTTAAGCCCCTTCTCAAAACAGAGTCCAGAATAGAGAATAACATGCGACTTCTAAAAACTCAGAGAAAAGTCTCCAGCAAATGATGGGCAGTGCTCTTGCAATGGCTTCAACAGATGAAGACTGACACCAGACAATTCTTTGCCATACACCTGTGAAATGTTTCTGAACCCTGACTTGGAATGTACTACTCTTGTCCTATTCATCTCCATAGGTATCACCATGAGGGCCCGCATCTCCTGAGTGTTGCGCCCTAAAAACCCCGTGGAGTCTACTCTGAAGACAGGCTCACTTTCATGCAACAAAAACCCAGAGTAAGAGTTGGAGGCCAGAAACTGCAGTGGCTCCTGATTTTTCAGGGGAAAAAAAAAAAGCAAACAGGTTCTGAATCACAGAACAAATCACAACAAATACTCTTAATTGCACTAATGAGCTATACCTCAAGTAAAGGTGGGAAAGGAAGAACAAAAAGTTTTATGTACTTTTATACTTGATGGCATGGCAGAGAATAATAGTAGACGCTGATCCCACTGAGTTAATTTATCTCATTTGCCTACTTCTACTATGGTTAATTAAGTCATATATACCAGAGAAGATAAAGGTATTCAAAAGAAGCATATTAAACCTTTCATGTTTCTTTAAAAAGAAAAAAAAATATGCAGGATTTAAAAGAAGAAATTAAGACTAAAAGCTCTTCAGAATCACTTTTTGTTACTTTGCCCTCCTAAAAGTAGAGACAGCAGTCACTCCTGCCATAGACACGACCATACATTGAACAACAGAAGAGCACTTTTAGACTATTGCCAAACAGCTGCTGACCCACAACGGGTCGTATCAGACTGCTGAGCTCATACCTTCACCTAAAGTCAACATTCCTTAGCCTCACAGAAATAAAAACAAAGGCATTTACACTGATCTACACCTCCTCACACACAGAAGCCATCATGGCCCTTGAGGTGGTCGGTTGTACTAGCAGCACCTGCTATCAATCCGATGACACAAGGGTTGGTGGTGCTGTTTTAAGCACAAGCAGGAATTGTGACTGAAGTAGTACAGGGGAACTGAAGCAACTGAAGATACAGCTCTGCCAGTTCTGAAGGACTGAATCACTGGGCTCCAACAGTAGACCAAGGGCTGTTACAAAGTGGCTTTGCAGCTTAGCACTCACAGAGCTACATTATTCCTTGCCTCTAAGATTAATGTACTTTTACCACAGAAATAATCTTAACTTTTGTCAAGTAATATAAAGGGCAGCTGCTCAACGCAGCTGCTCAGTTTTCATATTACTGATAATCTTATTTTTAAAAACTATTTGATAAATCAAGGAGGTTATAGGGCAACTGCATTCTCACTCATTTGTATTAGATGCCAAGAAATCATAAGAATGTTTTGTCTTGGTTCCAAAGCTATCTTTCAGACCGGGTACTGAAGAATAAAACACCTAAGAGAGCTGGAAAGTAACTGGGTAGCGAGAAACATCTGAAGTCCTTTTTGTGTGGCAGGTGAGATGCAGAAGTTTGGGAGAAGTAACAGTTACCTAAAGCCATGTAACAGATTTTGAGTGACACAAGTTTGTTTGGCAACATGTGTGTTCAAAACCACCCTGCTCTCACCACAGAATCTCTCCAATATACTATGTGAAATGGAGAGAAATTGATCTCTGGCAAGTCAAACCTATGCATGTATCTCCACAAATCCTGAACTAATGTTTTCCACTCACTCTCCTTAGAGGCAAAATTTTGTAGTACACCTTTCCATCATTACTAGCCCATTCCCCATGCATTATCCTGCAAGTGCACATGGCACGATGAGCTTACCCATAAAATGAACAACTACAAATGAGTGTTAACTCGCACTACAGCCCATCCATTTCCTGAAGTACAAACTGCAGTTCTCTTCCATATTTTAACCATCTTCTTACAAGAAAGCTGTTTTTCTTTGGATGATAGGCAAGGACACTGTAATTCTTGAACAAATACTTAAGACCATTAGGAAGGGAGTGAGGTTTCTGCCCTTCTTCTGCCTGGAGGTAGAATGGAAGAGGGGCAAGAGCAGTAAAAAAAAAAAACCAAACCAACAAACAAACCAACAGTTTAATGTTAGATGTAAAGTTAATGTCACTATGAGGTAACCACTGTAACAATAATGATAAAACCACTCAAGAATGTCAAGGGGGGTGGGAAGAGCAAGGGAAGAGGTGGGGAAGCAAAGCGAGGAATACAGAGAAGGTCCAGTGGGAATCATTGTTTGTACACCCAACACTAAAGCACGGCTGCATGGCAACACCCTACCTCCATCATTGCTTTATTTTCCTAGAAGATAGAAATGTGAATATCCTCCAATAGCCTACCAAGCTCAAAAAGTAAGAGGTAGAGGAAAATGAGAATTAAAATATTATAGTCTGTATACCAAGGGAGCAGTATAAGAATGATACATGCGTTCTATCATTTGACTGAGGCCAATACCAGCATTCACAGAAGAAACTTTCACTTACTCTCCAAATCAACACATCTGTCATTTCATCTTCAAGTGTATACTTCATATGAATGGCCTTTAACCTGATTCTTCTGAAGTCCCATAATTCTTGGAAATCCAGCTTGTCAATCCATTATCACACTTGACATCTTAGATTGCATCCTTATTTTTATTACTAGTGAGTTAATTTCTCTTGATCTTTTGTACCATAACTCCTCAGTGCCATCCAAAAAACAACAGTTACAGAGCAGTTGACACTTTGCTCCTTGACCGCAAGCTGAACAAAGGTACCCATCCTAAATTGAGATAACGAGTAATGTAGAATTCACTAGTGAAGACCCTACACTTTTTCAAAATACCATCTGTCAGTGTCCCTGCAATCCAGGAGCAGGTAATCAGCAATGAAAAATGGCAATAGGCATTTTCCTTTATGGAAAACAGTCACCACATCAGCTCCAAGCTAGTAAATAGCCTCTTGACAGGACTATGTGGTAACAAGCAAAACTAATTGCTCCAGAAGTAAAGCATATAACCTTGCTTCACAAAGCATATTGTGTCACTCACGTGTCTTACAAGCAGGTTAAGCAGACAGGCTTTTGTAGTAGTTAAGGCATCCTTGGAGTAATCCAGTGGTTTACAGGGCTAAAATATCTATTCTTGCTCAAATAACTCAACAGGCAGCTGTAAAAAAACCCTGTATATGACAGATAATTTTTTTCTGGGAGGGGGAGGGGGGGGACGGGAAAGAGGGGACAGGGGAAGGTACGCACATTCATAGCTCACGGAGAAACTATAGGGCAGTTAACTGATGACAGAATAACCACTTTAAGAACAGACCCCAAACACGCAAAACCAATTCATCTCCAACAGTGAAAAGTTATTGCTGATCTACACAACAGATAAAAAAAACAGTACACACTTTATTACTAAAGCTGTAGGCCTCAGTAATTACACTCAAAAAGGAAACCTGGAAAGGATCCATGTGAGTAGGTTAATCAAGAGCACCACTCCAGAATTATCAGTATCAACAAACTTTATTTTTTTTACAGCCCATCTACTGGGCAGCACAGTATACAACAGTCACAGCTGAGATCTGAAAATTTCTAAACTCTTCTTTTTGTGTCATCTGTTTTCTGTTTTAGAACCTGATTTTGACTGCATGTACCACAGTTACTAGGGAAGATGAGAAATAAGATCACCAAAAAAAGTGAAAGATGGGAACTTCAAAGGCACATTAGAACATCTAAACCTATGTTTTGTGCACTATTTAACTGCAGTAGCAATTAACATGATAGACAAAAGAAGTCCTTGTTAAATATTAAGCATACTTGTCCCTTCAGTTAGGGAGAAAGAGCTCATGATAAGTGCCTCAAGACATCCCACAGCAAAGACGCATTAAAGAAAAACACCATAGTATTTAGGTAGTCCTTATAACTCCAAAAAAGATGAGTAAAAAGACACGATTAAACTCTCTTTTAGTACAACACAAATAACCTCTAAATTGTGTCAAACGGATGTATTTTAAACTGTTCTCAAAGAAACACTATCAGCAAAAGTAACCTTTCTTTGAATTTCACTGTGTTACTAATTTGAGTATGGAAGAGACTGTATTTTATGATCAATCATCACATTTTACACATCTTTGACAGTGAAGAGAGATCAGTCAGCTTCATTACAATCCAGGCGCTACAGTAGTATTTAAGCAATTATAAGTACGTTATAAGCAAACATACTATATAACCTTCATTTAAGTTTTTTTCTTTAATCTGTTTTGAAAGCATCACACGATCCAGTCGTGAACATTTACCGGCTTGCACTGCACAAAGCTTTAGGTGGCCCCAAAAAGCTATCAACAGCATGACATTTACCCTTGTAACTCTTAAATACTATCTTATCTCCGATTTCTTTACACTGGCAAACACAATCGAGGAAAACAGCCACCGGCACCTCCAATTGCCCGGAATAACATTGTAACAAGTGATTGTAAAGGCCACAAAAGGCAATTATGCCCTCTACACTGGTTCTGCGTCCTGCCCGTCACAGGCTGACAGCCTCTGGGTCACAGCATGAAGTCTTCATCAGATTAAAGTTCTTGCTACACTATACAGCAAGAAGCAGCTGGTTTGAGTAAATACGTAAAAGCTATGGAAAAGATGCAGCAGTTTTTCAGTCACTTATAGTCTCCACAAAGGCCATAACGCAACATCCATTTTTCCAGGGCTGACCCATGGAATTGGTTAGGGCAAGAAACTGCAGGAGAGCTCCTATTTATCCTCTCAGCCCTCGCTAGTTAGAAGTCTAAATTCACACTGGAAAAGAAAACATATGGCAGCTGGAGGACACCAGGCTAGCGCTCAGAAGTTGACACGCGTTTGGGAGACACGAGGATGTCAGGGATAGGAGCGACAGCAGTAGCGGGAAGGACCTGTTCTAACGGCTCTCTCCCTCTAACCCGGTCCTGCTCCCTTACCAGCGAGCAAGGCACCTACCTGTGCCGGTGCTCGTCGTGCCCTTGCCCGTGGATGAGGAAGCCGCCGAGGTTTTTGCCCCCTTTGCTGGTGTCCACATGAGGAATGAGCACATCCTCCAAGCCCAGGTCAAAGCGCTTGTGCTTCGAGGAGTCGGGGAGGAAGAAGAACGCCCCGAAGCACAGGGTGATGAAGGCACTAAGAATAAGGAGCAGGATAAATTTTTCGGAGAGTCTCAAGGTAGCCCTGTGGTGGGGGAAGGCGGAGGCCCCCAGGTTCAGGGGGGGCAGCCTCCGCCCGGAGAGCGGCAGCAAGGCGGGAGTGGTCATCCTTCCGCTAGCGACCACCCGGCGGGGCACGGCTCATCCCCCTCAGCCCCAGCGGAGGGCTGCCCGGGCCCGGCTCGGCTCCGCCGCCTCCCGGCCCGCCGCGGGGGCTGGGGTCGGCTTCACCATCCTCCCCCTGGGTGCCGGGCCGCGTCCCCCCGCCTCGTCCGTCGAACCACCGCCTGAGGGAACGGGGGAAAGGAGGCAAGGAGGGAGGGCGGGAGGGAGGGGGGGGGGGGGGGGGCGGCGCGCCC
>VXBJ01006300.1:1183809-1226686 GCA_013400055.1 Nycticryphes semicollaris | reverse complement strand
CCCCCGGGGGCTCGGCCGCCCCGCTACCTGCGCGCCCCTCTCCCTCGCCCCGGGGCCAGCAGGGCCCGAGCGGGCGAGCTCCGGTCAGCGGCGTTCCCTCAGCTCCGCGGCCGCTCGGCTGCGAGGGGACGCCGCCGGCGGCGAGCGGCAGCGAGCCGCTGGGGACCCGGCCTGGCGAACGGCGTCCCTCCGCCCGCGTCCCCTTGGCCGGGCCGGGCAGAGGCTCATCCCCACCGCGCCGCCCCGCTGCGAACGTCGACCGGCGCCGGCAACGGCCACCGCAATTCCACACCGGACCCCCTCTCCCCGCCCCCACGGCGCCTGCGCGGCGGCGGCAGACGGCGCATGCGCGCTAGGGGAAGCGAGGGATGGAGGAAGCCACCGCCAGAGAGAGCCCCGCCCCTTCGGTGGGAGGGGGGCGGGGCAAGGGGCGAGGCCTGGCCGCGCCGTTCCCGGCAGTAGGTGGCGGCGCGGCCGTGCAATCTGGATCGGTCGGGACAGGACAGGACGGGACGGGACGGGACAGGCAGCTTGGAACCGCCGCCCCCTTGCGGTCTCCCCGGCGGTTCGGCGTTGCTCCTCTCCGCAGAAAGCGGCGTCCCTGTGTATCTGCACCGCGATGTGGTGTGAGCACACCCCAGTGACACGTATCGGTAGGCCTGCGGGAGCATCTGCCAACTGCCTCCCCCGGTGTGGTGGTTTTGGTATATGGTAGAAAGCCGGCCTGGAGAGCAGGCAGCTTGGAATGGGACAGCTGTCCTGGGACAGCTGAAAATCCCCGAGGAATACTGCCAGATACAGCGACTTCAAGCGTTTGAGCCGTCCAGCTCCCCAAACCCCTTTATACCTGTGGGAACGTTGAGGCAGGAGTGCTATGAGACGAGGCATAGGACACATATCTGAATGTCCCTTTACAAATATTAAAAGTGGCTGGGTTTACCCTGCTTATTCAAGGTTTTGCTGCTTGCACGCATGCAGAAGGCGAAGTTCCCCAGTTTGTAAAGGATTTAATGCAAAACGAAAGGTCAAGTATAGGCCTGGGCGAGGTAGATGCAGGAGCCAGATTCAGAGGAGTTAAAAGAACTAAAGCAGGTCCATAAATCTGGAGACGAGTTGCAGCTCCAGCTCTTTTCAAAGTTGGATGTTTTTCACTTTTTAAAGATTTAGCAAGAGCCTTGAGTACTCCCCGATTATGAAGAACTGCGTGTGTTTAACGAACCTGGCAGACAAGGCTGAATCCCAGCCAAGGAAACGAAAAGGCTGGGGAGAGGACAGGTCAGTTCAGCCTGCTGAAGTGAAGTTAGCTGGGCTGGAGAGGACTTCCAAGGTGGAAGTCTTGGACTGTAGTAGGGCTGACAGGAAGAGAATTGAAGGGAAGCAGCAGGGAACACCCAGCCCACCTCCAGAAGATTAAGGAATCCAGTTTACAGATATAAGTACACAAAGAAAATGGGGGAGAAAGCACTGAGGCATGTGTCCTGCAGGCAGAGAGAGCCAGGATTGGCTTCCACTGCTACTAATGCTGCCAATACCCATAGGTGGGGTGCCCTTGATCCCAGTCACAGCAGCTATTGGTATGGGAACATAGCAGGTTTGATAACAGTAATACCATTTAGGTCTGTTATCAGTCTTATACTTTGCTTTAAATGCTTTCAATCTTTGGGCAATTATGCTAGCCTGTGAAATAAACACCCCCAAGACCAGCTGGAGATGCTGAATTACTGAAGGTCAGTGCTCAGCTTCTGGTCTAAGTGTGGTGCACTATGGAAATCAAGCCCTCGGGAGGGGTTAATCTGGGAGGACTCCGGGGAAGGAAAACAGCTGAGTTAATAAAAAACTCTGATGGTCAATGCAGTGACACAGGTGTGAGTGGGTCAAAAAAAACCCCCCAGATTAATAAACACTTCGGTGCAGTCATGTTATCTGAAATTAACTGATCAAGGCAAAGGAGACTGTCTTCTACATGAGACTAACTCTTCTGCTCTAATCACTCCCTATGTCCCCACATCCAAGCTATGAATTGTACCTTGATTTTGCGTAACATATCAGGGATAATGGTCTTTCCCATCTGTCTGCTCAGCTAAACTCTTCCATCAACTCATAGTTTTGCTTCCTCTTCTCTCTTTTTCGCAGAGGACCCACGGCAATGCCTTGCAGCAGCCAGCAGGACCCTGCTCACTAGTTTTGCCCTTGGAAAAAATAAGAGGATAAAGTAAGAAACTGCCATGAGGTGATAAAAGCCAAAGAGCCAGTGGGGGACAGAGATACCAAAGACAGGCCATACACAAAAAGATCTGCATTATCAATAATACTACAGTGCACAACAACCAGTACAACAACTAAACCAAACATTTTATATTATTACTACAGGATCAACAGGCTTCAAAGAGTCTGTTGGCCATTTCAGCTGTCTTCTAGTTTTGATCTGGTAAGGTAAAGTATCTTCAAATATGCTCAAGTCTTCACTTGTTAAATTGCTTTTACACACAGTACATTAAAAAAAAATCAGTCCATGAAGACTTTTGTTCTTCAGTCTTTTGCCCTTTGTTTCACTATTCTCTGCCAACTGCTAGTTTTTCTTTTGCTTTAAAAGACTGAGAAGAAGCTTCCAGTTTCTCTATAAAATGTTTCTTTGTGTTTAGCTCATTGCAAGGAAGTGACATTTCCGTAGCTTTTGTAGTTTATGATGACCTTTCCAAATTCTAAATCATTTGTGGCTAAAACATGATGAAATTCTGTATTTCTACAATTTTGTGCTTGTTTTGACTTCCCTAGTCTTTACCAAAGTCTAAGAGTAATTTTTCATCCTTTGGTTCTGTCATATTGGGTAATATGCATATCCCTGTAAGTCTGCCAGTGATTTTCCACGCTGCAGTGGTGTTGCTCTGTAGCTGAACAACATTAAATATAGAACTATATTGAATTAGTTGTTTTTGTGAGCCTGTGCTACACTATATAGATTCTGCATCTATTAGTATTTTCTCAGAGATGCCCAGAACTTTCTCAAAGTGTTTTGCGCTGAAACCTAAAGGTTTTCACAGGAACCAGGAATTTCCTGTACTTGCTGCCTTGTCTTTGATCAATTACTAATGTAACTGGGAGCTTGAGGTGCAAAAGTGCTTGATCATCAGCACTAAAGTCACTGTATTTCCACATGCCAACGTTTCTGGGAAGTTATTAAGGTAGTTCACATTTTTCAAAGGTAGACAAAGTAAGTCCTGTGGAAGTTCAGATGCATATCCACATATTATTTCTTTCTTCTTGAAATGACTGCAGTGATCCCTTCTAGCATCACAATCTGGGCACACCATTTGCATCATTATTTGCAAACTCTCTTCTTCAGTTTTCTTGCAAACACTTTCCAGTCTTTCCTCTGTCCTCCAGGTTCCATGGAAAGTCAAATGCAGCTCAAAACTGCATTCACGTTCTCTTGCATCCAATGGTGACTGGGGTCCCGCAAGTACATTCTTTGTGAAACCTAGTCTCACAAAGTGGCTCCTGTGACTCTGTCTTCATGTTTCTCATCCTATCCCTCCAATCATTAATTACTTGGAAGAGACTCTTTACCCACAGCCAAGATTTGCCACAAGGCTTTGGTCTTTGGCCTATTTCCCTGCTCTCCCTGTGTTGCCAACTGTATGTATATATTTTACTACTATGTCTGTGTGGATGACTCACAAATCAACCTTTCTGATTCAGATCCCATTTTGTTTCAAACAACTGTTACCTGTAGATCTTTAAGACTAGCTCATTCTCCGCTTGGCTACAGCAGGATGATTAGTACTGCCCTAATCTCATTCTCCTACTTCCTTTCTTGATCAAGCTGGAGAACACAATCTTCTCATAATTCAGACCCACAACCAATGCATGGTCTTCTGCTCTGAATTCTCCTTACATACTCACATCCAAGTTCTGACTCACACCTTGTTGAGGTTTTTTCTGTGTAACATATCAAAGATACAAACTTTCCCATCCATCACCTCAGCCAAACTGTTCCACCTAGATATTGTCTTACTTCCTTGTCTCTGGTTCTTACAATAGCAGCCTTGCACATTTCAGATCCATTCAAAGTTCTTCTTTTTTTAATTTTGTGTGTGTGTGTGATTGCCCCTGTGCCACTTCAAGCTTTGCATCCTCCCAATCTTTCCTGATATGCCTCTCCGTTCTCCTAGCATTTCTGATTCATCACTAAGACATCAGCTCCTCCTGCACCCAGTTGGCCTATAATATCAGCCTCCAGCACCTATTTATTAATGTTTCAAGTACTTCCATGCTTTCTTCTGTGCTTCCTTAAGGCATGAAAAGACTTGCACATCAAAAGGAATTTGGGAACCATGAAAGAGTATTAGACTACACCAGTAAATTTGCAGCTATGAAAACTGAACTTACTCATGGCAGCTTCTGTATAGAGACACAAAAATGGGCATAAATATTAGATTGTAAAGTAAAATGTGAGATCTATAAGTTAAGTGTGTGTTGGGATAAGCAGCAGCACTGCCATTCTTTGGCTGAGAAAGTGAAAATAAGCTTTCCAAAGATGCTTAGAAACAAGGGTCAGGAGCTGCATGGCTTCAGGACCTTGAGACCAAACATCTGCCTGTAGTGTGCACTGGAAAGACCATGCCTAAATTATTGGAGCTTGTTAAACATGTAGAAGAGACTGTGTAACAAGTTAAATATATCATCTGCATGGTGGTCTGGGTTTGCACGTGATGGGATTTGATGACTAAGGTTGTCCCTGGAAATAAAAAACAAGCTGATCGTTCAGATGGACACAAATCTCACACGTTTGATGTTTTACATCCAAGCACAATCTGCTTTATAAGAAAAAGAGGATTTATGCCCCATTTGTGCAATCCTATAAATAGAATTGTGAAGACATCTTTACGATAATGGAGATGAGAAATTTCTGAGTAAATAAATTATAGCTTCCTGTTGCCAAAAGTTTATTACAGAAATGAGTCAAGATAAAGATTTTCAACATTATAAAAAACAAGTTAGAGTCCTCTTAGAAACATAATTAAAAAACCTCTCACCCATTGCCACAGGCATACTGAGATGGACAATGCTTAACAGTGGCAGATCAATCAATGTTTGAAAGGCTTGGGTTTTTCTTAAAATTCTGGCCCTTGTCTGGTTACAACTACAGGGGAGCATGAAAATCAGCTTCATATTTTATAGTGCAGTGTTATTCCATTCTGGAGAGGGCAGATTAAAATTTGGCTAGAAAAGAGAGAGATTCACTTCCTTACAGCTATGTCTTGGAATATCTGCATGTCTCTATTCCTCTACACAGATCTTCATGCCTGTCTCAATGAGCCTCCCTGCAGGCAGATGGGCCTAACTGCACTGATTACTTTGCAGAACTGGGGGTTAGAAATTACAAAGCCACATGCTTTATAATTGCAAACTCACTAACTTATCTCAGCCTTGTTCAATGATTTTCTCCTTCCCAGCAGGGCCCATCTGTCACCATTTCACTAACTCCATGTTTTAATGAGATCCAATTTCACTCTTTGCTTTCAAGTAATTTTATTCTATATCTGTACATAGAAAGCAAAAAATTATGTTTTCTATTAAAAGAAAGTCAGTCATAAATATGTAGAAAACTGAAGGTCTCCTGCCATTTAACATTTTATGATTGCATTGCTGAAAGTTCTGCATTATCTTTATTCCATGCTAAAAAAGTAATTAAAAGACATTTCTCTTTGGAAAGAGAAAAAAACATGAAAGAAAGATGAACATTCAAATATAAAGTGCCTTGGAACTACAAGCTAATAAGCCAGTCCTTTGGAAGCCTAATCTTCAGGTAAAACGCTCTCATTCAGCTCCTGCTACTGAATTAGACTTGGTCCATGGATAATCAGTGAGGAATTCTGCTGTTAAAGAGGGATATATTACTTGACATAAAAGTAACAGAGCCAGCTCTCACATTAGCAGCTCCCTTCATTAGCCCAGCCAAAGACCCGGAGGGAAGAAAGGGTCTACATGAAAAGAAGCTCTCCCAGGCTATACCTACATTATCTTTATACCTGGGATCTGCTAGGCTAGCTCAAACCTGAGGGTGGAGTTGAAGGCATTGAGGCAAACTGACCAGATACAGAAGCTGTCTTTTAGCATGATATGCCATGGACTACATGAGGTTCATGTACCAATGTGCCCTTGTTGCAAATGAATTAAAAAAAAACCCCAGATCACAGGCACTGTCATCAGCTCCCAGTGGGCAAATGCATGGCTTTGTTGCATGGATGCTATGCTCAGCCAACAAATTCCTGGCATACTGTTGTCTAGCCTGCATTTATCTGGCTAACTACAGGCTGACATGTGCAGCAGGCAAAGCTGCATTGCCTCGTCCCAAGCATTGTGCTCATCCTTGCTACCTTGTGAAGCCACCAGGGTGCCTATCAGGACTGCCAACAGTAAGACAGGGATTTCCCATCCACCTCTGCACAGGCTGAAAGTCAAGCAAATGGAACTACTTTCCATGAAAGATTATATTAATCACCCAAACACAAGGCCTTCTCTTGACTTGTCAGTCTGACCACTATGCTTTTAGTTAATGCTTTCTCGCTTGCTCTCGCTCTTAATTTCTTCCAAGCTGTCTAAAACCACCCAGCCCTTGGGTGGCCACCATTCTTCTTTCCCACAGTCTCTGAGCTCAGTTTATGCTTGGGTCTGTAATTACACATACCCAAACATCAAGCTAGTGCTGCAGGGGTTCCCTGCAGAAGCTGCAATGGAAATTTATCCAGAAAGGGCCCTACATTGTGTCTCCAAAGTGCCTCAAGTCAGCAGCTAGGATATGCCTTAGGCACCTTCTAATACTTTTCCCACTCCCACTGCACGAGGCTTTCTAGCCAGAAATCCCAGCAGATTCCTGCCTGTATTCCAGCTGTGCCATGTGAGGCTGAGTGGCCTTCTACTGCTGGTCTGGGATTTCCCAGATGTACATAGGTGTGTGTGCATAGTAAGCCTGAGCTTTTGGATCATACTGCATTTATTAAGGTATGAATCAAAGTCATACATACACAATGAACTCAGCATTTCCTGGAAATGCTGGTCAGGCTCAATTGACTGAATAGCAGACAGATGGTAATTGATTCCACTGCATCCTCATGGTGTTAGCTCTACTTGACAGGTATGCAGCAACTGTGTGAGGTATGTGTTTGAAACCATTGTGACTTCCAGACATACAACCACACAGCTGAGACAACTATGGAAGAGAGCTGCTACCACTTGGATCTACTAGATGCACTTAAAAGTCCTCCAGTTACAGCAAGTTTGAAATTCTGGATACCAAAACAGAGCTTCTCTGGAGAAATCTAGGCATTTGACAAGGTGTTTCTGCTGTGGCCTTTGGTGGTTGTGGGGACCAGTGTTATCACTGTTGATGGAAATGCCTACAGAGCTTACACTGGAAACATCTGTTCTACTATATATATGATTATATACCTTCACCTTCATTATACATTCACTTTCTTTTCCTTTCCAGAAGTACATACACATGTGCACACACTCTGCCAGAAGTAAGAACATTTTGCTGTTTCACCTCAGGAAGAATGAAGCCAGCTCTGTGTCTTCTCTCTCAAGTATGAATAAAAGTCTGCTGATCTTACCTGAACATCTTCAGAGCTCTACAGCTAGTCCTTTCATGCCTCAGAGAGTCTATCCAGCCTCCCTATAAATGCTGTGATGGAAGTTTATGTTCCATCCAATAATTAAATAACTGCTGGCAGGTTATTGCATACCATCACTAGATTTTCACATATTCCTTCATGGATAGAGGCAGAGACTAAAGTCAGACTGAAAGATAGCAGCATGAATGCTGTGCTTACTGCTTATATTTTTCTTTTCATTACCTGAAATTTGTATTTAATAGGACTGTAATGCAATGGAGTCCTCAAAGTGGAAATCACAAGTCCCAGTAAATACAGAAAAAAGAACAAGGCAGAGGAAGATGACGATGGGTCTGCACTTGGGTCAAAACAACCTGTTGCAGTACTACAGGCGTGGGGAACTGTGGCTGGAAAGCTGCCTGGCCGAAAAGAACCTGGAGGTGTTGGTTGGCAGCTGGCTGGATATGAGCCAGTAGTGTGCCCAGGTGGCCAAGAAGGCTAATAGCACCCTGGCTTGTATTAGAAATAATGTGGACAGCAGAACTGGGGAAGTGATTGTCCCCCTGTACTCAGTGCTGGTGAGGTAGCTTGTTGAGTATTGTATTCAGTTTTGGGCCACCCACTACAAGAAAGATATTAAGATGCTGGAGCATGTCCAGAGAAGAGAAATGAAGATGGGGAGGGGTCTCTAGGACACGTCTTATGAGGAACAGCTGAGGGAAATGGAGTTGTTAGGTCTGGAGAAAAGGGAGCTCACGGGAGACATTATTGCTTTCTGCAACTACNCCCCCTGTACTCAGTGCTGGTGAGGTAGCTTGTTGAGTATTGTATTCAGTTTTGGGCCACCCACTACAAGAAAGATATTAAGATGCTGGAGCATGTCCAGAGAAGAGAAATGAAGATGGGGAGGGGTCTCTAGGACAAGTCTTATGAGGAACAGCTGAGGGAAATGGAGTTGTTAGGTCTGGAGAAAAGGGAGCTCACGGGAGACATTATTGCTTTCTGCAACTACATGAAAGAAGGCTGTAGAGAGGTGGGGGTTGGTCTCTTGTCCCAAATAACAAGTGATAGGACAAGAGAAAACAGCCTCAAGTTGCTCCAGGTGGGGTTTAAATGAGATATAAGGAAAAATTCCGACTCCAAAAGGAAGATCAAACATTGGAAGAAGCTGCCCAGGGAAATGGTGGAGTCATCATCCCTGGAGGTATTTTAAAGATATGTAGATGTGGCATTCAGGGACATGGATTAGTGGTGGACTTGGCAGTGCTAGGTTAATGGTTGGACCTGATGATCTTAAAAGTCTTTTCCAACATAAATGATTCTATAATTCTAAGATGTTGGATAAAAACTACTAACCTCAGTACAGAAAAAATCACAGTAAAAATAAAGTTCCAAAGCTGGGAAGCTTTAAAAATTATGAGATACTAATGGAAACTTGAAAACGTTTAGATTTAACCAGCACTTTTTGTTGTACATGAAAATCATTACGGCTACTAAAACAGATGACAGTTAAAGGAATGGCACTGGTTTGGGGAGTATTTGTTGCATTTTGTATAGGGAAATAAAGAAGAAGATTGTTTTTAAATGCTAATGCAAAGGTAGGGAGAACATTGTGTCCCTAGTAAGAAACACTACCCATTTTCTCAGTAAGAGTTCAGAAAAAAAAAGAGGAAGCAGGATTTTTTTCCCCAGCCTGAAGAGTTTTGTTGTTTGTTGTGGGGTTTTGGGGGGGTTTTTTGTTGTGTTTTTGTTTTTAAATCCAGACTATTCATTAATAATTATAAAACTTGTCATTCATTAAAGAGAGGAATATCTGAAAGATCACTGAATTAAAATCCCAAAGGCACATCTTACATGATACTAAGCAACACGTTTTAAACTATTTCAGGAAAGCCTAGAGAAAATGAAATAGCAAAGGAAATAAACATAGCAAACAATGTCAGCAAAACAGTAGCTGGCAGGTATAATAGAAAATGTTCAAATGCCAAGCAAAAGCCCAGCAATCATAGTGATGAGCCCAACTAGTTCACAAGGATGTACTGACAAGGTAGGAAAATATTTGGGTTAAATACGATATGACTGGAAATAAGCTCCTCCTAAGCAGGATAAAGGAAGAACGCACAATTTCTGAGAATATCTAGTAAGAACAGGCACAAATGGTTCACATCAGGGAAAGTGAAAGCAGAAACAGAAATAACTGAAATAAAATTATTTGCACATGGAACAAGTTTGAAATGTCAAAAGAGTAAAATGCCACACTGGGGAAGAAATTCCAGGCCTGGGTAACTGTGTAGCATCAATTCAGAGAAAAGGCAAACCAGTGAAATAAGGGTGCAGGCGTATACCCAGGCAACGGATGAGTTTCTATCAAAATCTCAGGGGGGGCACATGTGTTTGGCCTAAACAAGGTTTATGAATCTAGAAAATCAGCTTCCTTAACAAACCTGACCCAGATCTGAGTGAGAGAGCTGCATCACCCAGAGTTGTACTCACAGGAAAGAGATGCCTCTCGGAGACAAAAGAATATTTATAGAAGGTCACTGTACCTTGCAGTTTTTTGACAATACTAAATGATACAATACTGAAGACTTGCTCTTCTGATGTTGTTGGTTATGAAACTCTTCCATAGTGTGCTTTGCAGCCGTAACATTTCTGTGCAGACACAAAGACCTGTCCAGCTATTTCCAGTCCTGGTTTCTACCTGACGCTTGCTCCACCTCTGCCTGCTTCTGCATAGAGGAACAATTCTGGCAGAAAACCTGCAGCTAAACTGACATCCTCTCCAGCCCCTCCTTCTACTATAACTGTGTTTATCAGCTACATTTTTGTGTAACCCATGCCCACATTTTCTGCCTCCTTTGTGCTACATTTGACTCAACCTGGGTTGCCCATACATCTCGGTGTGCAAGGATGATACAGAAATTAATTCTTCAGTGATTAAAGTCTTCTCACCTCTGTTTTAATACTGGACTAATTTATAGCCATTCATTTTTGCTGAAACACTACTGTTAAAGTACCAGCATTAGCATTCAGTTTTTACTAACTTCTTTTTAGGAAGACTTTGAGATTTAGTTTTGGCTGGATTTTTCTCATGGCAGAGATTCAGAGATTGTTCGTGGATATCCCATAATAAATAATGCAAATGCTTGTACATCTGGACCTGGAATAGTTCTACTTATGCTGTTTCATATTTTTTCATGGCTATTTACATATTACCAACAGGTAGAAGAAATTTGCTCTTTATACTAGAAGGCCTTTAAGTATAGTTTATAGCACTAAACTTCATGTACTGTTGGTGACAGCATATAAATCTTAGATGTTCTCTGTCATCAACCATATTTCATATTCCTCACAGATATTGTTTAAAAACTGAAATGTATTAGAAAACTAATTTGATGCACCCTTTAAACCATTTGAAGGTACATAATAGTCTCGGCACGGGCTCTGGGAAGCAAATGAAAGAAGAGCTAGGGCAAGCAACCTACTTCCACATTCCACACCTCTCCCAAAGGCATGTGCATTGTGAATGTTACCCTCCGAATTAGCAGCTCACCTGCTCATGTTCAGTTGCCTGCCCCCCACCCCTCCCTGCCTGTTTTACCAGCCCACTCTGGCTCCAGGATGCAGCACTGAATAGCCACACGGCCAGTCATAGACAACCCTTTAGTCCTGCTTCCCCTTTTGTCAGCTCCTTCTTTTCTTAGAAATGTGCTGGCACTGCTGCACTCCTCACTCCCTGCCATGAGGTATGATTAATGACAGTTCTTAAAAACTACAAATGCCTTTTTTGTCAGCATGGCCAACAACTAGCATTTCATACGCTAGCAGCTTCATCAGTCTTCAGGCAGGAAACAAATCATGACACATTCCCCACAGGTCAGAATAAATGTTCCACTGTGGGACTTCTTTATCATTACTAAAAGAAAAATGCACCTACAGAGAAAGCACCCAAGATTCATTCTGAAAAATCCTTCAAAAATTCCCTTTCGTCTCTTTTTGCTCAGTGCTCCAGGACACAGGTTGTGGGAAGCAGAAAAATATGTGCCTACAGTAAGCCCTTTATGCAAAACAAGAAAAAAGGTTGAAAAGTTGAGATTAAACAAAAGATACATCATCTGCAATATGGTTTTATTGAAACAGTAATGCTCATTTTGGTTAGGCTGCATAGGGTTTAAATTCTAATCCCTTGTTTGCAATTACCCGTAATTGTCTTCTGACAAAAATTCCCATGCCTGGTTTATGCAGTTGCTGAATTTTCTTCTGTTAAGTTTAAGCAAAACCAGTTTCAGCCTCTTTCATCAGGAAAGCAGGGGGAATTCCTATTTTGTTACAATCATATCTCCAAAGCATCTCAAACTTGAACAATGAATTGCAAAAGAAAAGTTGTAACTTAATTAATCAACAAGATTGCAAGTGTCTTGCTAGATGCATGCAGCCAGGGCATTTCTGACACAGCCAGGGAGCATCCAAGACAACTTTCCCATCCAAGAAAAGCCAGCCCATGGTTACCAGACCCTCTGTCCTGGTTTGCACCAAGTTGCCCTGGGCTACTTCTCTGCAAGCATGGAATATCAGCCAAAGTCTTCCACTCTTTTGCAAAGAAAGTGGGTGTTTTCTTTCAAAATCATCCGGGGAAGCTGTGGTCAATTTTACCTATGCTTATGAGCTGGAATTATCACAGTGAGAGTCCTCAGGCTCTTCACAATTGCTCACATTGCACATGGAGCTGCACCACAATGTGGTCCTGTTGAGCACAAACCCACCTACTGGTGCGTTCTTAGTCACAGTGTGGCATCCCAAATGCAGATTCAAAGGAACCCACACCATACAACACCTGATGAACCCACTGCCAGCTGATACTCACTTCTGAGTAATGAAACAATTGCTCAGCAATAGCTTCTGCTTTGCAAATAGATACTGGGAGCCGTCATTTAGCCAGTTATTAATCCAGTTAATGTAGGCTCTCTCCTTATTGCACTGTGCAAATTTTTTTATCAGTGTAATGAGGTACTAAATCAACTGCCTTATAAACGTCCACATATAACATATATCAATGTTGTTGTCTTTATCAGTGTAACTTGCTGTCTTCCCAGCACAACTGTTTGATCTGACTAATTTCCCTAAAAATATGCTAACCTACATTAATTACAATCTTACCCTTCAGATCTTTCTCAGCTAATCCCTTAACCACTTTTCACTTATTTTACTGTGACTGAATTGGGCTAAATAACTTATAATTAGCAGTATCGTTCTCATTCTCTTTGAGTATTGACACAGTATTATCACTAAGACTTGATTTTCTGGTGTTTTCCCATCATTCCAAGATTTGTTAAAAATTATCAGAGGTCAGAAGTCACTTCTGCCAAGTCTTTTATGACTCTTAGGAGCAAACAATTTGAGTTTGCAGGTTTAACAATGTTAGCAGCTGTTACTTAACAGGTCAATAATTAGTGGGTCAGAAATTAGTTCATCAGTCTAACTTGACATATATATATCACACTGCTTTGTTCCAAATTTAATAAAGAAATTATTATTATTATTATGTCTTTGCTGCACAGTTAGTCGCAATTTTAACAGCTGCATCTACTTGTGGCCAAACATTTCTAGGTGGTTTGTTTGGGATTTTTTTATTTTTTTTTATTTTTTTTAGTGCTACTGTTTTTAAATAAATTGATATAGTCCTCAGACCTTCCATCCAGAGACCTCCTCCTTTGGCAGTCTTGTCCTCTCATTTCAGTTTCCCAAGGTGGCTTGTCATTCCATTTTTCCGTTTCCAATTTTTCCATTGGTTTTAAGCAGTTTATTTGTTTCTAATCTTGGCTTTTCCTTAGCAACAGAAAACAGAAATTGTTCTTTTCCTTGATGGTAACTTTTGGACAGCTAATAAACCTTCCCCAAGAGCTACAATCTTCCATTTACATTGTTCCATGCAGATATATTTCCCCAACTGATTCTGCTCATAACTTCCTCAAGATTTGATAAATTAAAGCTTTTGAAGCTGCGTTTAGAACTCACCTGTGGTTGGCCATGCAAAATATAATCAGTCTGTGAACACTGGTCTCTTGGCAACCCCCAGCTTCCAGCTCAGCAAACTTTCATCTGTATTCCTTGTAGTGAAATCCAAAATATTTACCTTATGCTGGCTGGCTTTTAAGTTGTGTAAGTGGGATTTTACCAACTTTTCAGAGAAAGTAGTTAGGTCACCACCCCTTTGAATGCAGAAGACAAGATTAGATTTCCTTTTAAAATATATTCTTTGATCTAGATCTGAAAAAACGTTACCCAACCTCTGCAAATGGGAGGGTTAGCCTATGTGAACAGGGATGTGCCTTCTGGCCAGAGCCTGAAGGTTTCAGGAAAGAAGAAAAAAAAAAAAAAAAAAAAAAAAAAAAAAAAAAAAAAAAAGAAACAATCTTCCAGTTTCAAATTTCCCCATAACAGTGCAGGTTTGAGTTATGCCCATTATAGAAACCTGCTTAGGTGTAATTCATCAAGGTGCTTGCTAGTTTTCTAACCTTCCTAAGTTAAAGGGTTGGCCCTTTTCATATTCCTCTTATTCTGTCCTTCCACCTTGCTATCTCAGTTGCATTTTCCTAGACAGTGTTAGTTGGTCCATAGGCATTCAGGAATCTTCACTTCTGACTTGGCTCTTCTTGCAAGCGCACAGCAATAACACAAGGAGCAAAAGACACAAGTTAGAACATGAGAAATTCCAATTATAGATCAGATTTTTTGATTTGGCTTGGCTTTTTGGTTTGGTTAGTTTCGAGTTTTTTTATCTTGACAGTGGCCAGATACTGGAAGAGGTTGCCCATAGAATTTACAGGATTTCCTTCCCAGGAGGTGTTCATGACTCAACTGGACATGGCTCTTAGCATCCTGATCTAATTAGACCTGCTTTGAGCAGGGAGGTTCCCCTAGATGATCTCCAGAGGTCCCATCCAACCTAAATCATTCATGGTTTTACGACTTACAGGCCTAAACCAATGTAAATATATCTTCCCTGTATAATCCTGCCTCTGAAACTCTTTTTTCCTCTCTGTCCTTCTTAATCACATTATAACTAGAGGTGTTAACATTCAAGTCATTAACATTTGAGCAGGTCAATGTCATTGATAATGTCAGTGAAATTAAAATGTCTTTTTATTAACGCTGTTCTATTTCTTCAGGTCTTTTCCTCACCAGACTGCAACCCAATGCTTCCTAAACACAAAGTCTTTCAAAACATGTCTTATTTCAAATGTTAACGTGCCATAGTGCTGAAGTACTCTAATGCTGCTCATGACTTTTTGTAGAATAAAAATACTATGTAACAGACATAAGGCATTGAAGTAGGTGTTTGAATGGTGCTACATACAAGCAGATACATCTGTCTGGATTAAAGAGATTTCAACTATACCATTCTTGTACAATGCTAGTTTTGGTACATGGCTCCTTCAGGCCCATATAAATGAATGCACTGGGCAAGGCAGGTGGAGTGCTACAATTGCTCAGATTCCTGAGCTTTGAAGAGCTTGCTTTTGCAATATAAATGTAAATCTACAATGTATAAAAAAAATGTGTTTGTGGATTAGATAATCAGTTTTTGGCACAGTCTGATGGACTAAATATTTCAGAGCATTGCTAATAAACTCCACAGCTTTTCACTTGAGTTTGCCAGAACTGGAAGGAGATAACAGAAGTACATTAAATAACCTTGAAGAATATTTCAAGATCCATTGACTGTTATATGTAATGCAGTTTCAAGGTGAAGTACTTCGAGTTCTAGAAATTACTGTAGTTCAAAGAGTAGAACCTAATGATGAGGGATGGCAAAATACAATGGGAACTGCACTGTGGACCATATAGATTTTTAGGAGACCATAACTACACAAATAGTCCGTCAAATCTCATGAAGTTATATATAATTAGAAACAAAGATATTTTTTTTGTCCTGGTTCATAAGCTGCTAATATAGTATGTGCTCGTACACAGGTATATAGGTGTCTAATCAAATGGTCTTCAAAGGTAAGTAAGCAAGCATCTTACACAGAAGCATATAATGTACCATAAAGAACAGGGGTACACATCAAGAGAGACAAATATTTACCAGCAGAGTGATTGTTGCTTTTATAAACTTACTGCATTTCTGCAAGGAAAAACCCTACACCTGTGAGCCTTTTACAAAGCTGGTTACTTATTAATAAACAAATAAGCTTAACATGTATTCATATCCTAATAAAACATATTTTCAACTACGCTAACTAAAATCAAGCAAGATAATTACATTACGTTAAACACATTACAAATGGAATTGAGTGAATGATTATACTTTTAAGATACAATATGAAGTCAACAAGTGCACTTCAGATGAACACAAGTGGGAATCAGATTGTGAAATCACTTGTCTGAGTCTTAAAAATGCACAATAATGCTAATACAAGAAACATAACCTTCTTTCAGTCTCTTTGAGGCTGCTGCTAGGCTTATCAAAATTGCTGTTTATTGAGCAACGTACACCACTTTCCATTATTCAATATAATTGCGCTTGTTTCATTCAAAATGGCTTAAAGCCCTCCATTTCCTATTTTGGCAAGCTAATACTCTATAAACACAGTTTTCAACCCTCACAATGCAAGATAATTTAAGATAGGGATTTCTAGATTTTTGTGGATGCGTACAAGCTATCATGCACACACACTTATTCCCAGTTTCTCAAGGTTATAAAAATTGCTCACCAGTCAGCAAGTTATCTGTCGGCTAGCTTGCAGAGTTTTGAGCTGTTGTCTGCTTTGGATTAGCCTCAGGACAGCAGTAGCCCGCATCTGGCTGGCCCGAGAGGAAACTACCTATGCTGCTTGCCTTTATGAGTGGGATCCTTCTTTCTCTGTAACTCCCCAGATGTACTGAGGGACGTCACATCTTGCACCTCTGAAATACACTGTTCCCTCCCCTTTTGCTGTCTTCTTTGACTTCAGGGGATTATCTTCCATTTAGCCCTGTGCCAAATCTTGAAAACTGAACTCTTGCTGGCAGTTTGCGTATTGTCACCCTCTTTTAAAGCAATGATACAAGAATCTCAAAATAGGAAGCTTTCAGGATAACAAAGAGATTACTGCGTAGCTCTTTCGTCAAATCCCATGTAGGGTAAGAGATGAGTTGATGATGATGTCAGTTGCTGTCATTTCCTTTGGCAGTTTAGTTTCACTGATGACCGAATTCACCAATATTTCCTCTGACTTCATTGATACTCCCAGTGCACCTGTTAGTATTTTATACTCTCTCAACAATTCTTCAATCATCCTTGGTCTTATTAGCAGTGAAGCGTTGGGGAAATAAAGTAAGTTTGTTCTCCCTAGCTAGAAGAAGGTGACCACTGGCAAAAGAAATGTTTGTAGTTACATTAATAAGAAATTTAGTTAAGCAACAAAAAACACCATTAGCACAGTATGACATGGGAAAGTATGGAAAAAAGAGGTTTAAATACCCTGGCCTTGTTCAAAGGGGCTTATTTATTTTCCCTGATGCCTCTTAGTGATGGTTTCAAAGAGAAACTAGTTACACTTGAAACTGAACTAAAAAAAAACACACAAAAGTGATTGCAATTTGTTAATTTAACCACTTACATGATTGTTTCTATTTTTCAGCTCTGAGCTTAATTTATTTTAAGTTACATATAAAAAGCAAACCATTTAAGAGTGAAATATTGTTTCACATGTCAGTTTTGTTTTCATAACATTTCCACGCAGTGGACTTGCACTGCAGAACAGACTACTATCATGTGCTTCCATTTTCAGCCAGTTTTTTATTCTTTATTAGGAGGACTGCCAGAATATCTTGTGCTCTGGGAGGACTTGTGTTTAAAAGGATGTGCTCTTTACTCCGGACTCAATTTATTTTAGTTACATAATACAAAAAAAAGAGTAGGTGAGTCTATTGGATACATGGGCAGGAGCACTCCAGTACATCAGCATATATACAGGGTTAAGTGTTTGTAAGCTCTTTGCCTCAATGTAAATTTGATATCTTTAATTCCCTTGTACTTTACCGTCACTTCCACATCAAAGGATCATATTTTGCTTAAACAAGTTGCTAAATCAGAAGTCATGAGAAAGAAATCCTCTCCAAATGCACTGGATACTTTAATCTTCATCTCACAAAACTCAGGCATTGTATATGAAATAAACCTTGTTCCTTGTTTAACTGGAAGATCCTGTAGGATGCAGCCAATTAAATAAGTTTAAGGACTGAAGGTTTAAATATAGTTTCCCCTGCCCCATAGTAGCAACCGCTTCTTTGTATGAATCAACACTAAACAGGGTGTGCCTGAGAGCTCTAATGCAGGTCGCATTACTGGACAACTGTTAGGACTTTGCCAAAATGGGCCCTGGGACCAGCAGAATTTTGAATCTGTCTTTCCTAAGGTCTAGAGTGTTTTCCCAGGCACTGCTGGCTATTGCTCTTAGGAACTGTAGTAGGTACTTTCTATGAGATTTCCTTTAATCTCCAAAAGTTCTTGCCACACTATGAGATGAAAAGATGTAGGATGTTATTTTCAGCAGTTGTTGGTAATCTCTAGTGATCAAAGACCTAACCAAAAGCAATGCAGGAGCTGTCCCTAGCAATGAGAAGAGGGGAAAATCTGTACAGTTAAGGCCAAATATACCAAAGATTCTCAGTACCTACGATGGTTCCTAGGCTAGATTTAAGGCATCCAAACACAGACTGATAAACATGAAAGACCTCTCCAGCTACTACTTAACCTAATCTATAGGCCTCCAGAGTTTCAGGTTTCCAGGTGACAAAACTTGAGATGCTTTGAGAGGGCCCCAGCAAAACCCAGTCCCAGCCAAGACCCTGGAGAAAGCTGTTTCTCTCCAATTTGTTTGATGGACTTGACATAGTTGGTTGTCTCAGAACATTTTTATTGAATCAGTCTCTGTACAAAATTGGGTTGCTGGTGCTTTTTCCATTTAAATAGGGTTAGAGGGATGATGTCTCTCTCTGCCTATTATATTGGGATTATTTTTACAGCTGCTTAGTGGTTAGAGCCTTCATTCAGAGGTGGAGAGTGTACAGTCCAGTTCCCAGTCCTGCCTGTGATATCTCTATATGCTACTATCTCTCATGTTATAGAATAGCACTGTAGACAGCTATTCTCTGGTAGAGGATAAGTCTCAACTACTCCTGAACCTGTGAAGAAGAAAGAGAAAATACTGCGTTAACTGTACAACGAGAGCAGTCTCACAGAAGAGGTCATTCCTGGTCTTCTTTTTTCAGGCCCAAGCCATTGCCAATGCATTTGGCATAATAATATTTAATACAAAACTCTTAATACAGGCATGGGAACACCAATATTAGTCCAGAGTTCCCATGTCTCAAATGAAGTGCTAGAAAACAGAGTTCATTCTGCTGCTTCTCCATCTCTAACCTAGAGACTTTGTAATTCTATTGTACTCAGATGAACTGGTTCAGAAGTGATTCAGTCCTACTCCAGGTATGCCTTTAGCCTGGTTCAGGGAGAAGTCCTGCAGTGTAAAAATGTAAGTCAAAATCTTCTCATGAGGACCATGAACCTTGTCCTCCTGTGTCCTGAATGAGTGGGCTGGCTCCTAAAGAACAGGAAGGGGATTTGCTTTCACTCTTCTAATAGAATCTAGAATCATAGAATGGTTAGAGTTGGAAGGGACCTTAAAGATCATCAAGTTCCAAGCCCCCTTGGACACATCCCACCAGACCAGGTTGCTCAAAGCCCCATCCAGCCTGGCCTTGAACACTCACAGGGATGGGGCTTCCACAGCTTCCTAGGCAACCTGTTCCAGTGCCTGACCACCCTCACAGTAAAAAATTTCTTTCTGGTATCTAATCTAAATCTCCCCTCTTCCAATATAAAACCATTACCCCTTGTCCTGTCACTTCACTTCCTGACAAAGAGTCCCTCTCCAGCTCTCCTGTAGGCTCCCTTCAGATAGTGCAAGGTTGCTATAAGGTCTCCCTAGGGCCTTCTCCAGGCTGAACAACCCCAGCTCTCTCAGCCTGTCATTATGGGAGAGGCGCTCCATCCCTCTGATCATCTTCGTGGCCCTCTGCTGGACCCATTCCAACAGGTCCATGTCTTTACTATGTTGAGGACTCCAGAGCTAGACACAGTACTCCATGTGGGGTCTCACGAGCGCAGAGTAGATGCATAGCAATGCATCCTTCTTTTAAAAAAGAGGTGATGAAAGTGCCTAATAGCTGAAGAAGCTTCTAGGTTGTGAATCCCGAGGGAAAGCAGGTACCTATTAGCACAGAATAAGAAAGCCACATCCTAGAAAGTGGTCAGATTGAAGACATATTCATGCTGACTTCTCCCATAGACTCTTGTTAGGTGAGGTGGCACCCTCCTCCGTGTGCTAATTGTCAAAATTTCCATTCTGAAGCATTGCATTCTCCTTGTGAACTGTGCAACTCTATATTTAGCATCTCTTGTTTTCTGCATGTGGGCTTGCAAAGCCTTAATTATAATAGCAGTCTTGCTGTAGCCAGGATAGCGTAAGTGAAGCAAGATTTGTAGAGATGATATTTTCTATTGGAACAACTCATGTAACAGGAAAAAGAAAGCAGGCTGTTAGCCCCTTTTCAAGCCTTTTCAAGCTCTTCCCATGGTTGGGTGTATCTAATAAAAGATATTTCTCTGTTTACAAAACTTGTCTTCTCATTTTATGGCAAAGGATGTATTACTACCATTTCTAGGTTTTAGAATTTGTCCCATACAACCCATTTGGGGAACACTCCACACCAGGGTTGTTTCCATTTCTCTGAGTAAGCTGAGACTGAGGCACTATAAATAAGACAATTTGGTTTCTCAATGTTTTTATACTTTGTACTCTCTGGCCAATTCATGAAGGTTTTTGGCCCTAGTGGTACCCAAAGATTCTAGAGGGACTATTCTGAAACGTAATAATCGTACCTCCAGAGTCTCAAGATACCTCTGAACAATTCCTTGGATACTTCCCTATTGTTTACTGTAGCACACCTTTTTCTGTAACTCATCTTGCTTTTTAATCAGTCAAGCATCGTTTCTGCATCAGCATTTAATATTCTGTGGCTAATGAAGTATGTCTTTGCATCCTTTATGCCTTTAACAGAAAACTGAGATCCTACACGGGGGTGGTGGTTCTGTACTGTAAACTGTGTGGTTCTCTTTGCCACAGTTGCCACCAACCCAGATTTGGGCTTCTTGCAATTTCTCACCTGCCTCCCTCTACTGGCTACTTCGGTCTTAGACGACAGATCACACAGTTCCTCTGGAAGCTTTCTGGAGTTCCCAAGGAAGGCAGCGCTTACTTGCAGGCCACATAATTTCTTAGGACTCTAAGATCCCTTCCTTCAGGATGCCCTTTACCTCCCTCCCAGTAAAACCCAAGACCAGATTTCTGAGAAAACCTCTCAACAGCCTCACATGATTCAGTACACCAGATTTGCTTGCTTTTTCCCACTCTGGCAAGTACCTACAAAACATCTGCCTACCGTAAGTAAAATCTACTTTTAACACTAAGCTGGTAAGTAGTACCTGCGTGTACAATAATCAAGATTTCAGCCATCTTCACTTTGGCCTTCTGGCAGCTTGGGGCATCTGCTGAGCATGGAGGATGCAATCTGAGCTGCTCATAACATTCACACCCATGCTGTGGGTGGCAGGCATACATCCACATATGCTTCAGTTAATCTTTCGCACATCATTTTATCATAATGTAAGTGTCTTGCAGTATCACAAGCAGCTCCACACTGGCAAATGCACCCCTGCTGCCCAGCTGTGAATTTCAGCGAGGCTCTGTGCAGTCCTGACCTTGCTGCTATGTATTTCCAGGGGAAGCCTCTACAGAGCTGGAATCTAGGCTGCCAGGAAACATCTTTCCAGATACCTGTCAGCTTTCCGGTTTGTGATGTATTAGAAATATACACAATGTTCAGTGTGATCTATTTCATAGAATCATAGAATGGTTAGAGCTGGAAGGGACCTTAAAGAATCATCTAGTTCCAATCCCCTGCCGTGGCTGGGACACTTCCCACTAGACCAGGTTACTCAAAGCCTCATCTGACTTGGCCTTGAACACTTCAAGGGATGGGGCATCCACAGCTCCTTTGGACAACCTGTTCCAGTGTCTCACAACCTTCAGAGTAAAGAATTTCTTCCTAATATCTAATCTAAATCTCCCTTCTTTCAGTTTAAAACCATTAACCCTTGTCCTATCCCTATATTCCCTGATAAAGGGTTCCTCCCCATCTTTCCTGTAGCCCCCTTTTAGGTACTGGAAGAGTGCTATAAGTTCTCCCCAGAGCCTTCTTTTCTCCAGATTCAACAACCACAACTCTCTCTGCCTGTCTTCATAGGAGAGGTGCCCCAGCCCTCTGATAATCTTTGTGACACTCCTCTGGACCCAACAGTTCCATGTCCTTCCTGTGCTGAGGACTCCATAGCTGGACACAGTACTCCCAGTGGGGTCTCATGAGAGGGACGTTGGCTACAATTCAAAGCCTCATTTCAGCAAAGAATATGTTTCCTCTTTCTATGTATGCTACCTTGGAGATGTATTTTCAATCCTTATTGTTTCTCCAATTTCAAGGTTTTTCTTTCGTCAACAGACAAAAAAAAGTGGCTGAATAGTTGCTGAAAAATCACTCTTAAACTTGGCCTTTCAAGCTCACTCTGTCTTGCTAAATAATTGCTTGATTTTTCTTTATGACCTGCCATCAAGTATTATTTTTTCTAACACTCTTAGAGAGTGTTCTCACTAACTTCTTCTTAAAAACCTTTTTATGTGCTGCTAACTCCCAATTCTATTCCACAAAATCCCTGCCTCTCTGTGGTCTTCTTAGGTTATTTTTATGTGTTTCAATTAAAGCCTGATCTAGTTTCTCTTTCCTTGCCTACACACTGGCACTGTCTTGCTCTGAACCTTTTAGATTCTCTTCTGATTTAACTGCATTGGTTTGCTACTTCAGATGCTACTCAACAAGTTTTAAAAAGAGTCACAGGCCATACATTGCAAACTGAGCTATCAGCATCAAATATCTGTTATTACCAATAACAGTACAGGCAAAGATAACCAATAAATACACAGCAAAACTTTCACCATGAGCAAGGAACCAAATCCCACCACATCAAAAGTTACTCAAGCTTATACAAAGGGCACTACTTCCTCATCCAACTGCGACCAGCCTGCCTGGCTGGTGATTTGACTCAGGTGAAAACTGAACTCAATAACTTTGTGTGATATTCAGTATAAATGGTGAGACTCTGTAGGCAGAAAGACAAAGAATATTTAGCATTTCCAATTTGATTACTTCCAGCACAATGTTTATGTCTCATCAGTCATTAGTTTTGGTGACATCTTAGAGTGGGGGTAAGGTGTTCTATCATCTCTGAAAATCCTATACATCTCTCCTGTTTTTCTTGTTAACTACAAGACTAAGTTGCAAGTAAAAGAACTGAAGCCTGTAAAAGCTCCTAGGTTTTAGATTTTTGCTGAACTTGTTTGGAAAACATTTAAATTGAACCAAATTAGTTTTTAATCGATCTAGTTGAAGAAATTATTATTTCGGCTGCTTTCAGAAGAAACTTTAGTTAAAGCAATTTATAGCTCTCTGATCGCTATGGACTGGAGGAAAAAACTTCCCCTTTTTCACTCATAGCAGCCTGCTTCTCTATTTTTAATCAGTGCTGTTGAGTAGTTTGTCCTGAGCAAAGAAAGACACGCATAGAGAAACTAATTTGGGATACATTTCTAATAATGCTTAATAGCCAATAGATACAGGATGGATTTTTCTCCCCAGACAGCTTCTTTTTGAATGCCAGGTATAAACTGTGATTCAGACAAAAAAGACTCAGGTGTGAATAATGTTTGAACTACAGCAGGTAAGCACAACTGCAGTCATTAAGCTGGGCTTTTATGAGGCTCACTGCGTGCTCGTACACCAACTTAAAACAAATCGTAATGGATGATAAAGTTGCATGTTTTACTAAGCTGGCAGAATCAAAATGAGGTTACAGGAGAAATCAAATTCCATGTAAATAAATTGGCAGTACAGAAAAATTATCAATTTGTTAAAGAATTATACATACAAATGGTCAAACACATAAGCACTTTACTCAGTCATATAGAAAAACCAATTAGAACATGGCAAGCATGGCATCTGTGGTAAAGGTATGGTCTTAAATTTCTCTCATTTCCCATAAATGTTATGGAATCAGTCCTGATATCACCGTTCTTATACAACGATCCATTCAGCTATATTTTTATTGTGTCGTCAGATCTTAAAATAACTTTGTGACTTTCAGCGGCAGAGTATTGGGGAAGGACAGACACTTTTGTCTAATCTCATTGGAGAAATTTCAGTCCTTGCCAAAAAATCCATTTCCTATTCTATTAATATAAGATGTATTTAAGCAAACAAAAATGAATGGAATTTGCCAGCCATGAAAACTAAGCCTTATTTAGAATTATTTCCTTCAGGCAAAATTCAAGTGAAGGATTTCTTGAAGACCAGAGCTACACAGCAGCTCAGGGACACTGTGAATAACACTGACTCTTGTGAGAGAATTAAATGTGCTTTTGAAAGAAGGGGAATTTCAACTTAAAAAGAGGAAGCTTCTTTTGAACAAAGGGTGCTTGCCATAAGAAGCGCATATGTATTTGTGATAGGAAAGGGTTGATTTTCTGGATCTGGGCTTTCTGCATATGGTGGAGGACAGGCACCGAGGACAGAATGAACATTTCTCTTGTCAAGATCCATACTGGAGTATTTTGCTGCCTCTGAGACAGGAATCCTGGAGAAAGAATAAGGTACTCCCTAGTATTGTAATAATGCTTTCAACTGAGTGGGTTTGCTTTTTTATTTGTCTGCTAATGATTTGAGCAGTTACTGAGGCAAGCCTTTGTAATGCTTCTATAAACAAGTAGAGGCATACATTTGTGAAAATGTAATTGCTATTAGTAAAGTGACTCCACAGCTGCTCTCTATTTCATTTGAGTCACAGCTGCTAATCGTAGCAGTTTTACACATATCCCTTGTTCCCTGGAGCAAGCTGACCAATTTATAGCAGAATGAGCCAGAGCCCATTCTATAGTGGCATCATTACAATTATTTCCTGAATTTCTGGAGCAGGACATTTATCAGCAGAAACTGGGTGAAAGGACCAAAGCAGATCTGCAGCTTTGCATGTTATAAAGATTGCAGTCTTAAGTTTATACCAGTCGATAGGAAAATCAGGTCCTTTCTTCCTATCTACAGTAATTCTGGTGGTTGAAGGGAGGTACCCAAAACCAAAAGGCAAAACCTCTTCCTTTAGCTTTGTAAATCAGTTAATGTGCCATGAGAAGCACCGTGAGAAAATCAATATTTGTCCCCAGAGAGATTTCTGCACTAGAACTGAGAGCAGGAGGGCTTGGCTCATTTAACTGCACTTTTGAATATCACATCTTCATTTAATAAATGAAATTAATTTATTGCAAGAACAAGTAGCCTCTGATTGGTGATCCTCCTGTTTAAGAAGCAGTATGAGGTTTGTGTCGCATGCCCAGCTGGTCTGGGAAGACACACTGAAAATAAAGAATGTAATACCTGAGGGCTAAACATACATTATTTTTACGGCTGCTAATCCCTGTTAGATGTGTACAGTACTTATCTTGCCACCAGAGGTGCCCTGCAAACTGCTATTTGAGGTTATGCCTCTCCTGCATTGTGTAGCCATGCTGCTATTGCCAGGCAGTGTCCTGGGCAGAAGTAGGAGGCTCAGAAGAGGCACACCCTGGGCAGTGGGCGTTTGAATTCCCTCCTCTGTGCAATGACTCTTGAAGACATTCCAGCAACTGACCGGTCTGTTAATCAGTTGGCAGTTCTAAATTGTCACCCGTGTGGGAACAGGGGTATGCTCCTTCTCTGTTTCATTGCAACATAAAACAGGTTAGTGTGATCTGGCGAGAAGTGAATCCCGCAATTGTTAGTCCCCAGCTGACAAGTGTGGTTGACTGACCTCGAGGCAAGAGCGAGGGCTGGGAAAGGAGGACAGGCATCACCTGATGCGGTACCTGTGATGCAGAAGTGGTTCGACCAACTTGCCATTTCTGTGGCCAGATGTACCTTAAGAGTGTGGAAAAATACGTCAACCTCACCTGTCCTTTAGATGAAATTCAGCATAAGCGCCACAGCTAATCCCAACAAATGTCTCATTCTGGTTGATGACGTTCTTCCCCTCTGAACTTCCCCCACAGTTTCACTGGTGTGGAGTACATGCTTGTGTCCTACGATTTGTGCTGCAGGACTGTGTGTCATCAGGCAGTTGCTATGCTCTCTTTCAGAGATCTCTGCCCTTTAGCTGTGGATGAAGAATTCTGCTTGCAGAGGCAGTGGAATGCTCCACGATCTTTGGACCAAAGGTATTATTTAAATAATTAGTGTTGTTTAATTGTTATTAAAAGAGCAGTTTCTGGATGTCACAGCAACGTGATCCCAGAATTATATTGAAAGTCATAGTTCTCCTAAATATCTTAGATATAATAAAAAGGTGTTACTGAAAGAGGGGATAGTGTGAAGGAATACAAAATGCATTCAGAAATAAAAAATGAGGGAGACAGAGGGGGTTTTTAATATAATAACAACATAATTAAACAGCAAGCCCGCAATTTTTAAATTAACTTGGAGCAAAAGATTTTTCCAAAAGAATGAACAGTAGGAAAAGTTTAGCAATTGATTAAAATAGTGCCACTTTCTAATTGGAGAAACGGATAGGAAAACACAATTTGCCTGGACAATGTTATTGTTTTAAAATGTGTCCCTTGTTGTATGGCTTAGTATTCGGGTGAAGGGCATCATAGAATTCTCTGACCTTGCCACACGAAGGGAATTTTCTTAAGTTGTGATTTCCTTTGATACCACTTGGTCAAATCAACCTGTGTTTAGAACATGGGAGAAGGCTGGTAAATGGGTTTTAGCACGATTTCATTTAGAAGTCTCTAGGATAGCCTTCAGGTCAGGCGTGGAAAGTCTTAGTCAAAGATGTATGGTTGGACGTTGGGATGTAAGGTGGTCCTTTCCAACCATGAGAATTGATTCTGTGATTCCGTGATGTCCTGTCTCCAGGAGGTTCACAGCACTGCTCATGGAGCTACTCAGTGTTGCACAGGGTGGAAATTTTAGAAAAATTCTCTACACTAGAAAAGTCAAAAAAGTAGGTTACTAGTTCAGTAGCCAGTTTTGTTTTGAATTCATCATGAAACGTGGGGGAGGAGAGTCTTCCCATAGAGTATATGTACCTGATGTAAGAAAACCAACTAATCACATGTAAGAATATGTAAAAAAGAACATTTTGAACAAAAGTGAAGGGCAGTGAAGGAAATTAAGAGACAAAGAGCACGGATTTGACAGAGTCTTTCAAAAAATAATGAGTACATCTAAAAATTAAAACTGTAAAGAGGAGAACAAATGAAAACCCAGGCAAGCATAGCAGAGACAAACCTCCTGTTTACTCCAAGACTTTCATGCTTCACTGTGCATGAAGTTCTCTCATGCTGGATTCTCATGCTGGAGTTGGAGAAACGAGAGAAAGCACAAGCTAATCTCAAAATAAGTTGCACAGGGCTTTCTGGCAGTTGCCCTCAAAAGCAAAGGGAGTGAAGTTGCTTCTTTTTCCTGAACATCAATCTACCAGTTCTTCAGGGAAGGAATTCCCCTGTACTCAGCCAAGTGGGAACTGCCTCGTGACTCTTCTTAGACTGGTTTGTGCCAAACCAAAGCAGTCATGAATAAGGGCCAGGAAAGTGCATGTACTCATACAGTTTCTTCTCCTTTCAGTGATTGGACTACAGATATAGTAAATAAAAGGTTGAGTGTGACTACTGACTGGATAATGACAATTTCAAGTAATGTACTTCTCCATTTTTCATCTCTGACTTCCACACGATTTGTAATTGTGAGTCATGGGGACATCTCCAGGAATGGTTGACAAACCTCAAAAGGCAAGAAAGACACAGTGCTAGCCTTATTTAGCAAAGGAAAATAGTTACCTCCTCATGGACCGACCTCACATAATTCTGAATGTCAGAGATAACTTTTAAGCCCTGGGCCTTCAAACCACTCCCATCTCACCAGTTATCACTGCCATCATGAAAAAGTGCCACTTCCACAGCTGGATGCAGCCAGCATGTGAGCTGAAAAACTGCACATCCGTGCACAGACCCTCTGAAGCAGAGCAGAGCGCTCACGTACTGGGCCATGGCCATGAAGGAGGCAGTTTGGTCTGTCCCATTTGCCAGCAGTGGGCCACATCCAGAAGCAAAATCTGTCTTTCCCTTCTTACCCAGTCCACTTTGACTGCGAAACAATTCTGGGACATAACCAGACTTTCAATGGCCTGCAGATACAAAAGAGAAATGTATGCAGATTTTGTGTTGAATATACCAAAGAAATGGTGTAAGCAGCCAACAAAGAGACCACGTAATTTGCCGTCCTCCTCTCAGCTCTATGGATTTGCATTTGCTGGTTAAAGGCATCTTGTAAAAAAAGGGGAAGAGAAGCTGCTTGCAGCACGGAAGTTTCAGTGGCCCGATTCATGATTCAGCAGCCCTCTGTATAAAGCAGGTCATGTAAGAGAAGCAGCTTGTTGCAATCAGTGACCTCCCTCTGCAGGAAATGTGGGCGGACACCCCTCTGTAGGTTCACAGGATCCTTCTTCACACAGCCATCCCCAGCAACATGCCTTCTCCTGGAAGACCATGTAGGATCTTTGAGACTTCTGTTCTCACAGCTCCAAATCCAGCCCATAAAGAAAGCCATACAGCATTATCTGGTGTTTTTGCCCAGGTTTTATTTTTCTCTCACACTCTTATTTTCAGTTCCGGTTTTGGTCTTTGCTGCTATGAGACAGTCAATGCAAAACATGCCTAGCTGCAGCACTACACTCTCAACTTATGTTTCCAATGGCTAAATTGTTTTAATTTCTCCTCTTACATACCTGCACTGGATCCAAAATATAAGGCTATCCTTTTTCTTTTACTTGACTGGAAGGAAAAATTCGTATTCACAGGAGGGAAATATGACTGCCGTGGCTTGGCACAGGCCATTTTATTTAGGCCGTCAGTTGTGTTGTTTAATTCAGTGCATCCCAGCCTAGGAGGAAAAAGCTTTGATAAAAGTTCACCGTGTAGTAGGGTGGCTGGAGCAGAAAAAGAATGAACTCTGTCTACAACAATGGATTCCGCACAAGCCCTCCCTCCTTTCCTGCTGCAACAGGTGGATCACAAAGAAAATTATTTATATCCTCTGACACATTTGGGCTGCATTCTCCTCTTTCCTAAGGAAAGGCAGGATGAATCTGGTCTGGAAAAAAATATCATTCACAGTTCTGTACATTACAATACATACACAAAAGTCATGTCAGCAGACAGAGGGTAAATCTGTATTAAACGGAAGACACTGTTGCTCCCACAGACCTGAGGTAAAGGTAAAGCCCAAAGTGTACCACCTTAAAATAAAACATGATTCAAAATGGGAAACTGAACCCATCAGGAAGCTGTACTACCAGTCAGGACAGCAATTCCACCGGTTTTAAGTAGTAGGAGCACTGAAGAGCTTTTACCTCTGCCCCAGCAAGAGAATCCTTTGAAGCTGTCTGTAGAAGGATAGTGAAGGACCTGGGCAGGGATGATGTGAAGGTTTCTCCCAAATATATGGAAAAAGCATTGAAAAAACACAAAGGCACTGCTAAAATGCAAACCAACAACCACAGGCCGGTCAGTTGCAGGTGCCATTCTCTCGCTGGTGCATGGAAAAAGCATTTGGCTGTTTACCAGGATTATAGGCCCTTATACCACATGAACCTAAAGCAGCCATAGAGAAGTGTTTTGAAGTGTTTTGATTTTGAGATGAGTCACAGGGTTTTTTCCTTTCTTTTTTTTTTTTTCTAAACAGATACTAGTTTTTCTTGACCACAAATTACATGCTGTTTAGCCTCAACTCTTTAAACAACATAGGATTTCTCTCAGTTACCTTTTACTGTTGTGAAGGATAGGTTCCTGTTACAAAACTGAAGGTCACACACTTCACTTCTGGCAGCTGACATCATCGCACCATCTCCCCCACCTCCTCCTTCTGTGTCACCCTTTCCTCCCCCTCTACTTTCAATTCCCTCATCTTCTTCCCCACACTGCCAGACCAAGCATGCTCCCCATTCCCCTCTCCTCCACATCAGGCTTCTTGGGTACTCGTTCTGTCCTTTGCACCCCGGGGCTTCTGTGGTTCTCCTATGGCATACCTCGTCTGCAGTGATCTTGTGCCGCATCACCTCCTCTGTAGTCCAGAAATCTGTCATGGCACGCTTCTTGTTGCTAGTGGCTGTGAAGCACGTAGAAGTCCTTGCACCAGTCCATGCGAAAAGGTGAGATTAACTTTCTCGATAGTCTCTCTCTTGCTAAAACTTCTTGTTTTACCACTTCATTGGGAGTACTGGGGAAGGTACTGGAATGTTTTCAGCCTCTAATGTTATTTCTTGCATTCTTCCTTCGTACAGCACCATGGAGGTCTGCATATTCTTCCTTTATGCTCTGATACTTCTCCCAGGTAAAAGGCTTGTTCTTAATTGTAAAAACTTCTGATTATTTGTGCCTTGCTATGTGATACTTTACTGTCTCATCCAGAAAGAAGCTTATTCCTTAGTACTAATTAATCATTTCTGTTACACAATCAAGGTCATATAGCCTATGTGACACGTATTTAAATTGTGTGCGGGGACTCCATAAAATATATAGTAACTACTTTCTCTCTTCAACTTTATATCTTTACATTACACTTATTTTATGTTGCTCTTAAATTTTCAATTTAAAACTATCTTTAAAATGTGTATGTATCACCTCTGTATATCATCGCGGAGAGCAGTGTTAAACTGAAAACTGACAGTTTGATATGGGACTACTGGAGTTTTAAGCAGCCACTGAGATCATTTTGCAATCTGGTGCTCTGGAGAAGCAGTCAAAACTTTTCACTGGGAGAGAGACTGTAAATCTTCTCCTCCTTTTGAACACAGCAGAGGTATTTGTATCTTCTGGGACAGAGGACTGCATTTCTCATTCCAAGAAAAGCCTGTCCTCCCAGGCCATCACCACCCATAATAATGCATACATGCACTGGTGAAAGCTGGAGAAAAATCATCCCCTGTGTAATACAGTTCATGCTGTCTTTGCATGAAGGAATAATTGTGTTTATTGACTATTTCTGTTAACAAGATCAGCAACAGAACAGTTAAATCTGACATTTAGTCTGTCATTAAACTCTAGATTAATTACAGAGCAGTTAAATCTGACATTTAATTTGTCATTAAACTTCAGATTAATTCTTCAGTGAGACTGAAAGTATTCACCTGTTTCTGACCTTCTGGTCATATATTCCCTAGACGCCAACATTTACCACACTGTGTACACTTTACATTTTCTTCAAAACTGCAATGCTGTGTTACTTTATTAGAAGAATGAGCTCAACTTTAAAAAAGAAATTGTGCAACTGTCTCCTTTGTGGCAGAATCTCATTATACTCAGGATGCCACATACAAGAATGGTTTGGACCTTTTGCCTGTACATAGGTTTTCTAAAATACAAATACTCACACCCTCTGTGTGGTAGGCCTTACTTGGAAAGTAAAATACAGGAAGAAAAATAAGAAACAGTTTTATGACCTGAACTCCACAAGACTAAGTGACTCAGTTTGAAGAACTCTGTGTCCTGTCATATCTAGTGGGAGAATTTGTGTCTAAATGATGGTGTTTTTATTGCTACTGTCGTTAAACGTTGCCTCTGTGAGTGCAAATACTTGGTGTTCTTTTGTAGCTGATGGAAATCTTAACTTCTTCTCTCTGTCTAAGGTATTGCTGCCAGTGTGCATCAGGTGAAGTCATTTCTCAATCACACTGCATACCTATCCTGCTTTTTTGCAAACTCTCAGGCAGCTGACATAAAGGATTTAAGAGTTTTTTGGCAAAAAGGCACTGATGAAGTGGTGCATGAAGTATACTATGGCCAAGAAAAACATGATAACCTTAGTCCTAAATATATAAATCGCACCAAGATGGATATGGACAAATGGACCTTGCAGTTGTTCAATGCAGGAATTGTGGATGAGGGACAGTATACATGTATTATACAGCACAGAGTTAAAGGATCGCCACAAGTCATACACAAATCCAAGTGCTCACTGCACATCATTGGTAAGTAATCTCTTCTAATTGTCATCTGGCCTGTGTTTTTGGGGGGGGTTCTCTGTCCCTTTGTTCAGTCCAGAAATTTGTGGTACAGGCCTCAAGCCACTGAAGATGTACCTGCACTGGAACAGAAGTTCTAAAGATGGATAAGAGTATTCTCAATAGAAAAATCCTCAGCTCTGAATGAAAAGTACTCAGGTGGAAACAATCAGAAAAAGCAGAAAATGAGGCAATAATTTGCTCAATATTGCATCATTCCCAATTCCCACTCTGCCTTACTTTATAGTGAAAACCATTCTGTCACTTCCTCTTGCCTCCTGAAAGTTTAATGGCTTTTACGGCTCTGGAAAATACACTTCTTTATTTGCATCTGATGCACTACCTTCTACTAAAAAGCAGCAGTGGTTGTCATCAGTGGTGGTAAATTACAATTGAAACATAACAAGATTTCTGCAAACACCCAGCTATTTTATGATCACATAAATCGCAGGAAAAATAAAGAAAAGAACAGCTCATATGTGGAGGAGTAGAAATTCATATGTTCAGTTAAGGAAGACTGAAAATATCTTTGAAGAAAAAATGCATGTGTTGGTGAGATTTAACTCGATTTCTTGCATGAGAGTGGAAGTGAGGAAGTAACCTTTTCCTAATGTTTTCTAATATCTTTAGTAATACCTAATATATTTTCCAAATGTTTTTCTATTTTAAACTGTTCTGTTAGTAACGTTTGTCTGACTGCCTATGTTCTCTCTTTCACTATGATAGTGTTAGTCATTAATAATAACAGCTTCTAACTTCCACTGGTGTTTTCAGACTTCAGCATGCTACTTGAAAAGAGAACAAACCATGTGTAATAGCAGTCAAAAATGGAGTACCAGGACATCTGAGCCTATTTAGCTTTGTGCTACCAGCAAGCGTTCTCTCGATCCACAGACAGAAAACCTAGATTGTTAATTTTGATTCTCCAAGAATCTATTTTACAAGTCTTTTCAGAAAAGCTTTGGAAGTCAGAAACTCATAACGTGCACTCAGTATCAAGGCCTCCCATTTAAAGAGATGCTTAGCATCAACTCTTCAGTTCATTCAGGCTGTTAAATCCGTTATTAGCTTAGCCAACATCCGAGCAACATCTTATAGAAGTCTCATACTTAGTCACTAAAGCTTTCCCAGAGTTTTAAGGTTCTCCTAAGGTTTAACTACTTAAACTACTTGCTCCTGTATTCCTTCCAAATGACTCTTTGTTCAATAAGTCACCAAAGGAAGGAGCAGTATAAAATCATATTTTGAAAAAACCTTAAAAATAATTAGAAGAAAAATACAAATATTGAAATGTACTTGTGCTTACCTCCTGTTTCTTAATTAGAATCTCATATCATATGATATGTGGAGGGTTTTTTGTAATATGGTGTCTCACACTTAAAATGGACATAAGAAAGACTGAGTGCTATACAAGAAAGACAGGGCAGTCATACAAAGCTATCTAGATCACTTGGTGTCCAAGCCTCTTCAGAAATACTGAAGTACCTTCTAATACAATTTACATGTGTTATTTATATGTTTATTAGGAAAAATATATAGAGAGATATAAGTATTGTGTATAGCCAGGGTGATTTAGATAATAACAATGAACATAGATCGTTCTCCAGAAAGAAGGGAGGGCTTCACCTTGGAAAGCTTTGGCTCTTAAAACAGGCAAGGTAGGGACCATGATGACAAGCAGCTTAACTGGAAATTCTGCTATTATACCATGGCTTTAGTGCTTCCTTTGGATGGATCAATATGCGAAGTAGGTTAGAGTAGGAAAGCTATTTCAAAATATGTGCTAGTCAAAGAGTCAGGAGTGAAACTGATATCCAAATAGAGATTTTAAATGTTGTGGATGTTGAAAATCTTCAAAGCATGAAGAAAAGCTCCACTAGAGTTATCTGAAGGCTGGAAAAATATAGTCCAACTGGAGACATTAAAAGATCAATCTGATCACCTTATAATGCAGAAGAAAGAAGAGTCTTATTTTCAGCATGTGAGCCTGAAATACACATAAAAAATGGATATTAAAAAAAAAAGAAAAAAACAAAGAGGCTAATTAACTGAGTGACGATATATCCAGTCAGTGGCTGGAAGCAAGTGAGAAGTAAGGCACATTGTCACTTTAGAAAACAGAACAAAGCCAGGTAAGGTGATTAAGACATTGAAAAAAAACATCAAGGGCTGATAGATCTGCTGTCTCTTGAGGTGTTTAAATCTAAGCTCATGGCCTTTTTGGAAGTCTGGTTATCTTTAAACAGAAAAGACTTCCTGAAACATGCTTTTCTGTTAACAATACAAAGCTCACATATACATAGCCTACACCCTGCATACAACCAACATCACTTTTCAGTAAATTGAGATTTCAGAAGCCATAAAAACAGATCAGCATATATTCTACTATTTTCACTTATTTACTATCAATAAAATTGAAACTCTTAAATCACTTAATGATTTGGCAAGTTTCACAGCCATGCATTACACTCTTGCCCTCCCTATAAAATGCCAAGGACAGAATAAATGCTCCAGAACAGAAGCAGAAGCGAGCAGTCAGCTAAGCAGGTCAGACCTTGAGGAGCAAGAGGAAATTCAAGTTTCCTGAGGGAAAACTTAGCTAAATATTAGGGTGTAAAAAAGGTGAGGCTTTTTCCATTTCAAGTTCACAGACACAGATTCTCTTGGGGATTTAACTAAGCTAAGCCATTCTCACTGTGTGTTGGCATACAGCAAATAAAAGTAACATCACATTTCTTCAAACATCCACATTCAGAATTCACCAGAGCAAGGATTAGAGCCTGGATCCAGCACAATGAGTATGTATGCAGAAGAGTCAGACACTCTTGGGCTCATACTTTTCTAAGAATCCCTTTCCCATTCTCCAAATATTTTTACATAGAGTCTTTCATTCTATTGGTACTGAAATAATGAAGTATTTTCAATGAAGTATTGACTGATGGGTTTGCTGGTTTTGGGGTTGGGGCATTTTTTGTTGTTTTGTTTGGTTTGGTTTTTTTAACTTGCTGTATGCCAACATGTAGTCAGTATTATACCTACATTCTCTTCTCCTCCTTTTCTGTTACAATCTAATATTTCTACTATGTTCTTTCAATCAAACAAATCCTGGTTTAGAATATTCTGGAGATTATTTAAGAGCAAGTGTTTGTTAAAAGCTTCCATTTATCATTCATATTTTATGTTTAAGTAATTCTTTCCAATCCTGTTTAACTATTTACTGCCTCTGAAAATTGAGTTTTAAAGCAACCGGTATGTTTTCCATTGAATGGGACGAGTATTCAATGACACAAAGTAAAGAACTTGTACTGTAATCACTTCCACATAAAAAGCCGAGCTAAGGGAGACCTACAATCAAGGTTGATTGAATTACTTTATATGCTGCAAAAGGATTACCCATAATATTGACAGGCACCAAGGATATTTCTGCCTATGACAACACTGGCCCTCCAACTTACCCATCTGAAGACCCTCAGATGATTTTCTTTACATTTCACAGTTAGAAGTTTGTGGGTTTCCCCTTACCTAATCAGGAAGTCAAGAGTAGGCAACGCTGTGTCCCATTCCCATTTTGTGCGTAAGCACTGACCTGCAAGCACTCCAGGTTTGATTATTCTAAGGTGTCAATGGATCCAAAGGAGGTGGCAGACACAGATGCCTGTTGGCTGATTAGACTTATGTCCTTGAAACACCCTGAGAACAAGGAGCAGCAAGTTTGCAGGTACACCAAAAACATAACAAACCCTTCTTTGGACTACCATTGTTTTCCTGGGAAAGTTGTTTAGGCTCACTTCTGCCCGAAAATCACAAATAATTGGCAGGAACTGTATGTCTGATTCAAGGTGCTTTCTCTTTGGTCTGTTTCAGCCAACTACAGTCAACCTGAGATAGCACTGCTGCACAGTGGGGAACAAATGGCTGCACACTGGCCCAAGAAATACTTGAATCTTTCCTGCTCTTCTAGTGGAGGTTATCCAGAGCCCAAGCAGATGAGTTGGCTAATTTCACATGAAAACACAACACACAGGGTTACGGGTCATACAGATGTCTCACAGGATGCTGAAACGAAGCTATACAATGTTACCAGCAAGCTGAATATCCCAGTTCCTACAAACATCCTCACTAATATTAGCTGCTTGCTTCAACTTGGAGATCAGCTGGGGAGCCTTGTCTCAGTGCCACTAGGCATAGGTGAGTCTCCATTTGCCTGTTTTGATTTTTGCACAGGTGAGAACAGGGCACATTGCAGTACAGCTGATCACAGATGGCAGCACAGTCAAGGCAGGGTATGTTCTCCATCCTCTTCACGCACAACGTGGCCACCAAGTCTTATTACAGCAAGGAGAGGGCACAGAGAAGGAAGGCTACTGCTACACAATCCAGAACACAGTGCTGTTCATCCCCTCCCTAGATGCTACTGCAGTAACAACAAAGCAACCAGGACGCTCGGCTTAGGTGGCAACCAGACTCTGGAGGTGACATTTAGCTCTTACGAGAGGTTGCTACTTCACAGAATCAGAGAACCTTTGAGGTTGGAAGAGGCACCTGGAGATCATCTAGTTCAACCACTCTGCTCAAGGCAGGGTCAACAGGTAGCACAGGACCTTACCCAACTGAGTTTTAAATGTGTCCCAGGATGATGACTGCCCAACCTCTCTCAGCAAACTCTTTCAGTGTTTCACCACCCTGACAGTACCAAAGCTTTTTTCTGATATTTAGGTGCTTGAGCTGCTATTCTTCATCATTCTCTAGACAGAGGCAGAAGAGGCCCTTGTACCAGATTTGGCTCACAAACTGTCAAACAGACTGTGCTGAGACTAAGTGTAAAGGCCATGAAACTTTGATTAGTCTTAGAAGCATTCCTGGTGGTTTCCATAACACTTGGCAGAATGAAGTGCACATTCCAAAATGATGATTTGGGGATTTTTTTTTCTCTGGGATTGTGACTTTTTTCAGACACCTCTTGCAAGAAGCAGCTGGGGACCTGAGTTCCAATAAGACCTCCCTGCTGGATTATCTCAGGGTTTCACGTGACTGATCTTTTCTTTAAACTAAAACTGTATTTTATTCACCTCCTGGGGCAGGGAAACATCCTTTAACATATTTTTGTTCATAAGATACAGCACAAATGCATCAGAATAAAGACAATTCCCACATGGCTTGCACATGTTTTCGTTAGACAACGTTGAAGCTGTGCTTCAACTGACAGGAACAGGGAACTGAGATGGAATGGTAACGCTGCAGGAAAGCCTACCAGGGTAGTACAGGCATGCGCCTTACTACTGCACACGTACAAGAAGCTTGCCCCTCATTCTGCAAAAAGTTACACAGTACACTTTTTTTTCATATAAATTTAGCTAAAGGGTTAAGTCTTCAATGCTAGATATGGCAAACTGCCCCTGATGTCCTCAGGATTTTAAAATAATGTTAAAATACAATACAGAAGTTTCTCAAGTTTGCACAGTTTCTACATAATGCTCTTGAGTGTTAACATGGCTATTTTAGCTGTATTAGCTATAGCACTGCATCCTCCTCTTCCCTATTCAATTCTTCTTCTCTCCTCCCTGGCCTTCTGAAAGTAGCCACCTGATAAGCGGCGATGGTGGGTAAGAAACTAGGATCTCCACAAAAACAAAAGCTTTGTTTGGTGATAACTGAAGCTGTATCAGTTGCTAGTCCTAGCAACCAAAGCCTCAAAAGCACAATAACTAGAATAGAGGGAAACTCCTTTGCTACTTTCACATCCCTTAGAGCATTTCATTAGGGTTTGACCATCATTTCCAACAGATACCAAATTAGTAACATATCCCAGGTTCTTCAAACTTACACAGTAGCACAGAGTAGCAGTAGCAGAGCTGCAGCCTCACAGACTCAAGTTATTGATCTCTTAAGTGTTACCCAAACTTCAGAAAGAGTACTTTGCCTTATTGTCATTGACAAGGCCAAAAAGACTTGGTATTTATGCTAGAAATGGAAATAAAGCGATGGGGATAGTGATTTATGGAAACTATTAAAGCACTGTAAAAGCAAAGGATGCTGAAGACATTTCCCTAAACTACTAATTCACATAATTTTGGGGTAGGTTGTTTAAGCTAATTGTCACCCAATTAAATCTTTGCTGTGTGTTATCTCCTCTGTTTTCTTATTCAGAGATACAGGGGGAAGAAATGGAGCAAGTGAAGATAAATTTCTTTGGCCCACTTATAGCTGTTATTATACTGATCACTCTTCTTGTGGGTCTTGTGATACTGAAGAAGAACAGAAATAGCTTATCTACCAACCAGAGTAAGTTATTATTTCTCATTCAGCTCTACTGTCCCTCAAGTCTCAGGCTTCACTCTTTATAATCATCCCTTTAACTACATTCAAGCTGCTGACAGAAAGTTAGGTTTCATGCTAGACTTAAGGTAAACTTTTTTGGACAATTGCAGTTTAATTGTAACAACTTAGTCCATCCAGCAGTAAGACAAAACATCTTTCTCCTGTCTTGTCCTGAGATCGACTTCTCCCTCTTCTTCGTGCTCTGTGAGACCGCATCAGCTTACCACTTTTTCCTGCAGCTTCATCTTTTTTTTCTTCTGGTCTATGGGTAGCTTTGGCTCCTAAGGTCATTGAACTGTATAAACCTTTCTTGTCAATCACCATTTATAAAAAAGTGGAGCTGGAGGAAGGATGAGAAGAGATTTCTGTCAAGTGTGAGTTTCTTGTGTCATTGCGGAGCTGAATGACCCAACACTGGACTGGAAGAATCATCTCATATTAGAAACAGAATTTGATATTTGCATTGCATTTCTCTGTTTCATTCCAAGATATTCTCAGCAGTCCGGGCTTTATTCCACTTTGAAAGGATCTTCATGCTGACACCAGAGTCTGTCCTTCCTTGTACCAAGAAGGCAATGCATTTCTCACAGCCTGGAGTCCTGTTTCAACACACAGCCAAGGGTCCTGAGCCCACCTCATTCTTTCTCCAAACCTAACATAACTGGATATTTACTATTAACTCTTCTCCAGCTCCTATTTCTCACGTCTCTGTAAATCACATATTCATCTGTTTTTTAGGTGTCAGTCTAGCAGTCTAGAAGCTATTGAGCTTGAAACAGAAGTCATCAGCCAGACTGCTGAATGGGAACCAACTCTACACATAGCAAGGCCTGAGGTCCCATATTCTTAAGTGCCCTGCCAGACAAGGATCCTCCCCAGACACCTTACAGAGCAGCATGCAACACTTTTGTCTGATGGCTGAAATCTACATCCAGTGTTCTCTGCTTTTACTTTTGCTCCAGAATGGTAGTAAATATGATGCTCTGCCTGTCTGCATTACTATCTTTTTGCTGTATCTTTCATTACATGCTGTGAGATTGTAAAATCCTGAGAGTCAATGAAGAAAGCAGAGCTGTGTGGGTTACAGAAGGAATTGTCTCAGAAATAGAAAGAGTTAGGCCACAATCTGTGAATCATAATCATCACTGAAAACATGATCAGATACTCGCAAAGCTCCAGAAAGAGGAACCTCAGGGCACTACCTCACCTTCTGAGGAAAGTCATGCAATTCCTATCAGGCATTTGAAACTAGAAATCACCTGAAGGAGATCCTTGCTTTAAACATAATTTCTGGTTATCTTTTTTTCTTCTGCCACCATCCAAGCTTATTATGCTCAGGCAGCTAGTACCTCCACACTTTGTTCCTCTGTATTCTGACCAGATGCTATACTAGTTGCTCAGATGGATGCAGGGATAGAAGATGAAAGCATGAGTTATCATTCATATGTGTATAAATCTAAAGATACAAAATTAAGCTAAGTAGACAACAGCAAAAAAAAAAATTATAGAAGTAGGTCACGTTTTAAGTGGTTGAGTGTGTTCTCTCTTTCTTAATTTTGCTTCAAACCAAGAAGACATAGTAATCTGTATGCTATGGTATGCACAGATATAGGAAGTAGTTTTACCTTCAGAAAAGATTCTCCGTGTCACTCAAAACGTGCCATTTCTTCAATCCTGAATGATCTCTGCACTTTATATTCTTCAACAGCATCGACATTTTTCAGGAGGAAGAATGCAGCAGAATTGAGACAAAATTCTTCTGAGGTCTTGATTGTGTTTGTAGGTCTGACATTTTCAGCAAGAGCAGGGACATTAGCATCACATTCTCAAGACAAATTTCAGCTCGGAGTTGCAATCTGGGGACATAAATTCTCTACCGTTTCTGCTGGGTAGAAATATTCTTTTCTGTTAAACGATGTTATGAGTTGCCAGATTCCACCACAATTTCTACTCCATTTTCAACTGTGTGAGAGAATGTACATGTCCTTTTGAGTTAGCCAAATCATTTGGCTATTACACTAACATTCCAAATATTTTCATTCAGATTAGTATAATTCAAATTTTATTGAAAGTTAAAGGTTTTATTTTTATGTAAAAGTTTATATTTGCTAGCAAACTTATTTAATGACTTATTAAAATACACATCTTTTTTCTGTGTTGGTGTTTTATTCTTCTGCCATTAAAGCAGGACATTGGGGGATACCCACATTTGGTGTTTTCAGGGAGCAAACACTTCCAGAATTATTTCTTGGAAGCAAATGCATAAAAAAGGTATTGCTACAATGACCGAGAATGGCACAACTGAAGGTTTTATATATTTGTTCATGGAGCTGGATATATGTGCACATATACTCTGTGTATGGATACCTCCTTGATTCATGCACGTACACATACACTCTTGAACTCCCAGTCTCAGAACACTCTTACTAATTCCTAAATCCTGATGTGTTCCTTATCTGGCCAGCTTTATGCACCAAGGAAAGAAAAACCATCACCTACCTTTCATGTTTGTCCATAGGAGAGAAACAATAACCAGTTCCTTCACAATAGATAAGGTTCTCTAGTACCTTCACTTAGCACCAAAAAAATATTCCTAGCACTTGGAAATGCAACAGTTTTAGCATGTCTTAGTACCTCTGAGGGGGCTTCTCACCCTTATACACTGCCTACTATCATATCAGCAGCTGTAACTGGTGGAAAAAGTCACATGGTGGGTTAGGTTTATCTTTCCACAGCTCCCTTCCATCCTTAATTCGTTCCTAATTAGTGAAGTTGTCTGTTTTCCCCCCTTGCCATCCTTCTACTTTAGGCTGCCAATCTCCTTCTATCAACTGATCAATTTCTCTAACTCCTCATTTCTTGCTCTTAAAATCAACTCTAATCCCCTCCTGCACCTAAAGACAGTTAAGGGAAAAAAAACAGTTGGGCTTAAAGGAAAATCTTAGTTTGTCTCTGTCTATTCAAACGCATTCATTCTCTGTGCTAGGAGATGTAACAAAGCACATTAGCAAGCACGAGAACTCTATAAACATGGCAAGCAAACAAATGAGCGTATGCCCGCTACATACCACAGCATGTGACAGCTTCACTTAAAAACACCTTCCTTTGTTTTTAGCTGTTATGAATTTCAGAAAATGCTAAAGAAGAAATTGAATGCTGTGTTAAACCAGTGTCAAATGCCCAAAGGTAAAATCCTGTCATCAGACTTACAGTTCTGCTAGCTTGCTTCAGGTTCACTGAGTAACCAACACTGAATCACAGAACAGTTGACGTTAGAGTGGACCTAGGGAGATTATCTGGTTCAATGCCTATGCTCAAGCAGGGTCACCTGGAGCAAGTTGCCCCCATCCATGTCCAGACAACTTCTGAACATCTCCAAGGAAGAAACTCCACAACCTATCTGAGCAATCTGCTCTAGGGCTTGGTCACCCTTCACAGTAAAAAGGGTTTCCTTGCATTCAGAGAGACCCTCCTGGGTTTCAGTTCATGCCCATCGCCTCTGGTCCTGTCACTGGGCACCACTGAAAAGAGCCTGACTCAGTCTTTTTTGCGCCCTCCCTTCAGGCATTTATATACACTGATGAGATCTCCCTGAAGCTTCTCTTCTCCAGGCTGAACAGTTCCAGCTCACTCCGCCTTTCCTCAGACAAGAGATGTTCTAGTCTTTTATTGATCTTTGTGGTCCCTTGCTGGACTCTCTCCAGTAAGTTGATGCCTCTCTTGTACTGGAAACCCAGAACTGAACAAAGGACTCCAAGTGTGGCCTCACCAGTGATGAGGGGAAGGATGACCTCCTTCTGCCTGCCAGCTGTCCCTGATGCAGCCCAGATACTGTTGGCCTTCTTTGTCACGAGGGCGCACTGCTGTCTCGTCTTAAATTTGTCCACTAGTCCATCCATGTCCTTTTCTGCAAAGCCACTTTCCAGATGGTTTACCCCAAACTGTGCTGGTGCATGGGATTATTCCTCCCAAGATACAGGACTTTGAATTGCCCTTTGCTGAGGTTCCTTTCTGCCAATTTCTCCAGCCTCTTGATATCCCTCTGGATGGGATATCAAGCTGGAGAAGAGCAGATATAGAATGCGTATGAGGAGTAAGTTCTTTACTCTGAGGGTGGTGGAATACTGGAAGAGGTTGCCCATGGAAATGGTTGAGGCCCCTTCCCTGGGGATATTCAAGGTGAGGCTCGACGAGGCCTTGGGCAACTTGGTCTAGTTGGGGGTGTCCCTGCTGACTGCTGGGAGATCGGACTAGGTGACCTTTGGAGGTCCCAGACTGGACCATTCTGTGATTCTATGGTCGCGCAACCCTCTGGTATGCTACTTCTCCCAGTTTTTTATCATCTTTAAGCTTGCTGAGAGTACACTTGTTCCCATAATCCAGGTCATCAGTGAAGAGTAAAGTCAGCTAGTTTTACTGCAGATTTCTTAATGTCAGCCAGTGCTACTGCAACAAGCAATACTTTCCTATGGTTAACACATGAGGAGAGAGGGAAGTGTTGCATTTCCAGAATACTCCACAGTCACTTCTGAGGGAATTGTCATTAACAAACCCTCTTATGGCAAATGTCCCCTAGTGGACGTTTTCTGCTTCAGGTGAATTATTTGCTACTGGAGGTTACATCTGACCGCAGAAATGTGGGAATTCTACTAAAGGAAGCTAGTTACTGTGTGTATTACCTGTAAGTTTTGGGTTC
>VXBJ01006300.1:1138809-1183737 GCA_013400055.1 Nycticryphes semicollaris | reverse complement strand
AAAAAAAAGATATGAAATATTTATCTACACTGGAATGCTGGGCTGTCATAATTCATAACTGGTCTCTCTTTGCTTTCCCACCTTCTGCATTGAGAGGGCCAAAGTGCTGGGGCAGGGATGGGGCTAAGGAAGACATGTTTCTGTCTCAGGATGGGCTACCAGAAGATTCTCAAGAGAAAAAAATACAATTAGGCAGAAAAGCTGATGAAAGAAGAGAAAGAGGAGGGAGATGGATAAGGGCTGAGAAAGTGTAAGGAAAACATGACACAGTGGGCTGCCTTGCAACAGGAAGCGCACATGCATCATGCAGAAGCACAAGTCCCTGCTTCACAAGCCCTAGGAAATGAAAGATTCTGGGAGCTGCCTGCCTGTTGCCTTCCGGGGGAGGCTACTATCCAGCCATCAGCAAGAAGCAAGGAGATCTTCTGCACAGCAATCCTGAAATCCAGAATATTCTCTCAGTCCTTGCCTTGCCATGCCTCCTTACACACTTGAGAATTTTATGGCAGATATGCAACATCAAATTTTCCTGCCCTTGTTGTGCGCTTGCTGCTGATTGCATGGACACACACGGTACAGACTCCATACCTTTTGTCCACTGCTTTTGTTAATACAGTTCTTTCAACAAAAGCTCGTGAGAATCACAAAAATTATGCCTAGCCACCCGTTCCTAATAAGCAGGGCTTATTATTTCAGAAGGACATAGACATAGGAAAAAAATTTAAAGATGAGGTGCTAATAACTCAAATTGTAGTTACATACATACATGCACAGCTGATGAACCATATGTATTGCTCATCCTCTTCTAAAACATACAAGTTAAATCAAAAACATAACTAGTTTGTTTTGGAATAATTTTCTAAAGCTTTCCTCAGCCTAGTTCTGTTGCTGTTAGCAAGAGAAACAGCTTCCTTTTCAGTGTGTTCAAAACTGAGAAACTCCCTACTACCTCAGCAACTTTCTTTTACACCCTTTTACATCTCTTCCCTCCCCTCTCCTACAAGTATTACAGAATCCACAATTTCAGAGAGACTTTTCTCAAGGGACTCAAGATACACCATGAAAACAGCTTTCATTTGCCTTTCACTTTACCAGACTACAGTCTGTTTCACAGCTGAGAGGGCTAATGCAGTCCCTGCAGGCATGAAAATGGGACTATGACACAGAAGCAGAGGAGAGATCTTACTTCTTTACCTTGTACTTTTAAGTCCACTACTGTATCCAGAACTGTAAGTCACGTTTCAAAAAGATGTTAAAATATTATAAATAGAAAAGAAGTGATAAAATGTGACTAAGGCTCTAGAAAGCAAGTTCACAATGTGAAATTTATGGAGTTCAACCTATGCAGATGATTGAGAAAACGGAGAAAGGACCTGATGAATCTGTCTAGCATTCCAACACTCAGAATGTTTGCATAGATAAGGAAGATATGAGAGATCCTTCCTATCAAGGGACTCTTGCACTGGGGAGCCCAGAATTGGACACAGGATTCCAGGAGTGGCCTCACTAGTGCTGAGCAGACAGTACGCATCCCTTGGCCTGCTGGCAAACCCCTCCTAATGCAGCCTAGGATACCACTAGCCTTATTTGCCACAATGATACGTTACCGGCTCACGTTCACCGTGGTGTCTGCCAGGAACCCCAAGTCTTTTTCTGCAAAGCTGCTTTCCAGCTTGTCAGTTCCCTGCACGTGCTGCTGCATGGAATGGAGACAAAGAAGTTGAGCTGAAAGAGGCAAAGTAAGCAGGTTTCTGGAATATATCTAAAAGAACCAGCACATAATGAAGGCTTATACTGTGGAATAGAAAGAGATTGATTTAAAAAAATATCAGAGGGAAAAAAATTATGACACCTAAGTAAGAGACTTTTACGTGGGAATAAAAGCCAAGACAAACCCAAGGAAAGAAAAGGTGCTCAGTAGCATATTCCCTCACCACTAGATAGCTTAGTCACAAAATTATCAGTGGTTGCAGCTCCCACTGCTCAAGTTGCCTACAGCAGCACTTATTGTGAGTGAGGCAGAAATCAAGCTTTTCCCATCAGATCAGATCACATATCCATCAGACTCAAAAACTCCAACATCTTCATTCTTGGGAGATTCTTCTTTCTATGTCTGGGATATTGTACTGTTTGGAGACTGCTTCAGATAAGGTTTGGTCAGACTGGATTGGCTGAAACTGGCAGAAATATGCTGATGGATCACAACAGATCATGGTCAGTAAACTTTGTCCAGATGTATTGGAAAAGATAATTTAAAATAATGAACTTCTTAGTAACAGCTAATTATTCTTCTCCTTTAGTTCAACTACAGTTAGAGCTGATCATAATACTTAAAAGGTAAAGACATTGCTTACCATCTTTGAAATCATGGGGAAGGAAGTTAGAAACGCTCAGGAGTGAAAACTAGATTGCAAACCTAAGTTTTTATAGAAATCCAATTAGACTATAAGCATTAGGAAGGGGTTTTTTAGTCAGTGGTTAAGTCCTTCAATATTATGTATGCACCCAGAGCAGAAAAGGCATAAAAACCACTGCAATACAGAACAAGAGTAGGTTTTATCAAGGAAAATACCAAAATGCTCTATCAGCATAACACACATACATCAAAACCCAGATTCCCCGAAAGTAATGCAAAACAACTGTTTGATCCCAGAAACCAGTGTTAGGAACCATGGCATATGGTTGTCTTCTCATACCAGTTTTTAGCATGCTTTAGCTTTGTCTCATTGACAAAAAGTGAGCAGAAAACTGGATTCAAGAGTATTCCATCCATTCATCTGCAGGGAAATTTTGTGAGGCTGACTGTTACTGGCTTTGTTAAAGCCCACAGGAACACCCACAGCAGCAGTACACCACCAAGGAACATGTAGTCATGTCTTATAACACCAGTGCCTAGTCAGGCCACAGGGCTTGGTTCTTTATTTCCTTTTTCTTCTCCTTTGGTTTCTTGGAACTTTATACCAGCAGCGTCGACAGGCCCTCGAGCAAACCTGGCAGCCTCCTCTCTCGCCCGCCAAGCCTCCCTGAGGCAGGGAACACCTCCAGGTGGCCCGAGCTATGGCTTTTCTTCAGGGAAAAGCCACCTGTGCTCACCGGTTCACCCTTTCGATTCCACACCTTTTATTTTCTCAAAAAAAAAAAACCACTAAAAACGCGAGGGTCCGTTGTTCGGGCCGCCGCTGCTACCGCTCAGCCCCGCGGCAAACGCCCGCCGCCGCCAACTAGCGGGACCGTTGGAAGGGGCCGTTGGACATGTTGAAGTGAGGTGGGGTTGGGGGGGCAGCGCGACCCGCCCCGCGGCCGTTGGGCGGTGATGCGCGCGCCACGCCTGCCCCCTGGCGGCTCCCCGCCCTCCCGCCTGAGGCGGCCCGGTGGCGGCCGTGCTTGCGGCGGCGGCGGCGGCGGCTGGGGCCGTCCTTACAGCACCGCGGCAGGGGAAAGAAGGGGTCCGGCTGCGAGTCTGCGGAAATGGCGGCTGTTAAAGGGTGTTTGTGAGGAGGCGTGGGGCCACAGCCTGAAAGCGACGTCGGGAGGTCACCGGTACACCCTTCAGCCCTAAACGGGGTCAGTTCTTCAGGCCGGACTGGGCTGCTTAGGGCTTTGTCCTGTCAGGTCTTGAAAACCTCCAAGGATGGAAACTGCACAGCCTCGTGGTGAGGACTTGATCTACTACCTGACTGTCCTTGCAGAGAAAAAAATTTGCCCTTACACCTGGACTGAACTGCTCTTCTTTGGTTTTGTCATCTCTTGTCCTCTCAGTCTGGCTCCATCTTAGAATCATAGAATCATCCCGGTTAGAAGGGACCTTTAAGATCATAGAGTCCAACCATCAACCTAATACTAGGTGCTGAAAAGATGCAATTCGATATCTCTTCTCTAGGCCAAACAGAGGGAACTCCCTCAGCCTCTCCTCACAGTGTGTGCTTCAGCCCCATCACCACCTGGGTGGTGTCCAACCAAGCTTGCTCCAATTTATCCACATCTTTCTTGTGCTGGGAAGTCCAGGACTCTATACACTATTTTAGATGTGGTCTAAGAAGTGATGATTAAAAAGTGGTAGTGTCGTTCCCTTCACGCAGTATACTGGCAATGTTGCTGTCAATAAAGCACCAGATACCATCAGCCTTTTTCTGCTGCCAAGGCACTCTTCTGTCATGAGCTACATGGACAGAAATCATCTCACCAGCAACTTCCTCCCTTACTGATGGGACTATTTTCTTCTTTTCCCCAGCAGGAGCTAACTCTTTTGGAGATGAGGTATTGAGAATCTATGTATTCATTCTGCCAGTCTTTAATGTTGCACTGTAGTTTTGTTACCATTTCTCCTGGAGATGTTACCATTTTTGGAGATGAGGTATTGAGAATCTATGTATTCATTCTGCCAGTCTTTAATGTTGCACTGTAGTTTTGTTACCATTTCTCCTCTTCTGTTCAGGCTTGCCTCATGACCAGTCCCCTACTTCTAGCCCACTCTCAACAAATTCTTTGCAATTTATTCTGCTCACGTGTTGGGAACTTTTCATGTACCACTAGAAAGTATCCAGGAGATACAGAGAAAAGGAGATTGATTTACATGAACAGAAGTGTAAGGCAGTTCAGGCAGAAAAGAAGCCATGGGACGAAACAACTGAGGTTTAGAAAAGCAGGGAAATTAATTGTAAGGTGTGCTTCAAACAGTGGAATGCAAAAAGGAGAATGGAGCTCATGCACACCATTCAGCATCTGGACACATCAGAGACAGGGACAGAGGCTCTCTAAGGGTAAAAGTTCCATTTTCATGAAACTTATAAACTCTGCAGGTGAAAATTGCAGTTGATAGAAAGCAGTTTTCCTCTCAGGGAAAAAGTAAATAATTGAAAGCATACTCTTACTCTTAAAAGGGAAATAGTGAAAAAAAGTAGTTGTAAAAACTGAGGAAAAAGATCTAGTCAAAGCATTTAATTTCAATCGTGTCAGTACTATACAATCCAAACAAAATAAAGATCACAATGAGGACATAAAAAATATCAAAATAATCCTTTTTGAGTTTTAATTATTTCCCTCCTGTCCCCAACTTTTAAAGACAATTTTTGCAAATTGTTTTCAGCATTTTCAGGAAGAATAAAAAATCTGTTGAAATTTTCTTTTTAATACCTGAAGGCTTCTCTGCACTGAATTATTTTTTATGGGTTGATTTCAAGTGACCTAATGTCATGGTTTAACACCAGCCAGCAAATAGGTCCACACAGCTGCTTGCTCACTCCCCTTTTATCCCCCCTGCAGGGGAGAGAAGAGGGAGAAAAGGAAAAAAAAACCACCTTGTGGGTTGAGATAAAGAGTGTTTAATAGAACAGTAATAGAAAAGGATAATAGTGATGATAATGATGATGATGATAATAATAATAGTAGTAGTAAAAGAATATACAAGACACAAATCACTCTCACCACCTGGTGAATTGGTTGTCTAGCTCGACCTGAGCACTAATTGCAGAGTCCTACCCCGCAGTCAACCCCCATTGGTATACTGAGCATGACATCTATGGTATGGAATATTGCATTGGCCATTCCACTGTTCTGTCTGTGCTCCTCCTCAGCTTCTATGGGAAGCTGACAAAAGTCCATGAATACTATAAACATCACCTAGCAACAACTAAAATAATATGCATTATTGACATTCCTGTCATACTAAATCTGAAAAATAGCAGCCACAAGAAAGAAAATGAATTCTATCCCAGTGGAAACCAGGACACCTAAAGAGAAACACTGGGAGACTGATCTACCAATGAATAAAGAGGCTTGATACTTTTTATTAGATAGATTTCACTATATAACATGTGTCATTAGCACAGTTTTTTTTAAGCTACATAGTACAGTACAACTCCAATGTGTATATTCTCCTCCATCTTTTATTGGTGTGAATAAATACAATTTCAAAAATAAATAACAATATCAAAAAGAATGGAATTCAATAATACTGCTAAGATCAGGAGAGTCAGACAACAATAGGCCCTCTAAAGAGTCTTCACGTGGCAGAACTGTGAAAAAACAAGAAGGCTAATACTAAATCTTGTCAGTTTGCACCAGCACTCCACACAATAGAACATCAGCCAGCTGAGATATGAAAATCCATTCTCTTACCTGCCTCTATGGCAATTTCCAAGCATTTAGGTAGGGTGAATAGACACACCTGTAGGGGAAGGCTTCAGCATTGCTTTTATTACACACGCATAATGACTCCCACAGTGCAATGTAAAGTAGTACTGATAAAAGTGTGAAGCTTCATAGGGGTGTCACAGTGACATTTTGCACACATTCCCTGGTGACGTCTTTTGACACATTCCCTGGTGACGTCAACATCTTAAGGAAAGATAGCATTATCATATCCTTATGGCATTACCTAAGGCAGCAGGTGAAGTTGTAAGGCTCTCTTAGAATGAAGCAAGTATCCAAGACAATCCATGTGATTATGGATTTTTAGCAGCCAACTTTTGCTTCCCCTAGATATTTTAGGAGGTAAACTGAAAAGCACATGGGTCTTAAAGTCTTGGAGACATTACCATAATTATTTATAGGCTTTATGTAAAAATGTTACTTACTTATTACTGATCTTCTCAGAGATACTTTGTCTTTGTGTACATTCCTACTCTGGCTATAGAAGCAATATTAACTGACATTTTTGCCTTGGCAATATCTGAGAAGTACTTTAAAACCCCACTCCTTTTTCTTCCCTTTCTCCCTCTCACACATGCAGGAAAGAAAGAAAAAAAATAATAATAGGGAATGCCCCACCCTTCCAGTCCTGGCAGCAGCTCTGCATGTTCCAAGAATACAAAATATTCTGGAAGAAAGCCATCAATATCACTTGAGTGTTGCAGTTGATACTTTGATTGTAGTAGGAGCATCTTTTTTCTACCTTTCACTGTACATGTCTGAGAAATTTGAAGTAAAGTAACAGTTTCTGTGCTGATCTCACCGGCCGTTAGGTCTCTTTGGGTCAGAAACAAAAGTCACTGGACCATTCATCAACTTAACCCTGCTAACATGAGAACAAAAAATTGCCTGAAAGCTGAATGGCACAAGAAACCTCAAAAATATATGCAGGAAAAACATCCAGAGAAGTAAATTTCCTCATTTAAGAGTACTTCTTGAATAACCTCTAAGAAGTATGTCAACAAATAAAGTATGTTGGATGGCAGGCAGCTGCAATGGGTCTTTGCGTTCCCAGCTCTTCCAGGTGAAGTAAATAAAACCAAAATGCTGTTTATGTGAAAAGATGAAGAAGACAGCAGATCACCACAGGCTTAAGTGACTTCTCCACAAAGATTCTGAGTGAAAAGAACTGAGATCCTCTGTAGCTCCTGATGAAAAGTTGTGAGCGTTAAATAGGTAAATCTAGGTCTTGGTGCATCGGGATGTTCACAACAGCTCAGTGAGAGAAAATCAGAAAAAAATGTATCCCATTAGTATATTATGACAATACTGCTACTGAATGCATAATCAGCATAAAGTGGGAAAATCCACTGCTTTTATTTTAAGCTAGTCCAATATAGCTGGTAGAAATGCAGTGTCAGGAAAAAGTCAGTTAGATTTTACACACTAGAGAATGCAAGTTGTCCTAACATATTTGTCTGTTGGTCTTCTCTGACTGATTAGCAAAAACGTCTATTATTGAAAAGGAAAAACCTTACTCTATTCCTGATTCTGAGAGCTGGAAGCAGCTGATGTGATTAAGCAGCTAAGAGATAAAGCCACTCTTAACTGATTTAAGAAGATCTGGGAGAAGAAGCAAAATTCTGAACCTTTGTACCAGAAAATATAACGGGCCCTGGAATCAATCTTGCATGAACCATAGTGAGAACTAGTAGAAAAATCACAACCTCACTCCTTGTCTTTCTAATAAGTGCACATAGACCAGCATCAGGAGGAGAACTTACTTGCATGAGTTGGCATATTTGGAGATGTGCTTCCTGCTTCTCTGTGTGGTAAAGAGTAAAGACATTTGCCTGAAGTTACATTCTGTTCAGAAACTTCTGCAGCAGAGTGCAAGGTAGAATTTATTTTCAGTGAGAGAGAAATGTTGCTGCCTGTTGGTCCTCCAGCCTAATGTATAATTAAACATCTTGTATGATGTCTCATAAGGCAAAAAATTATTAAGATGCATTTGCTTTGGGAATTTCTTTTTTAAACTACGTAAAATTTCTTGATTCACAGACCAAAGGAGGAATCTGCCACCTTTAACTCAAAGGAAAAAAAAAAATTCAAGGTCCTCTACAATGTCCCTGGTGAGAGTAAAAACCAAGTCACTGGTGTTGTGGACCCTTTCGCCTAACAACTTCTCTCTTGTAGCCTAAGCCTGAGATGAAAATAGAGAACTGAGATCTGGCCCAAAGTTATTTCCTAATGGTTTTCCAGGAGACTCTGCTATGGAACCACATCCTGAGAATGGCAATGCAATGGAGTCTCAGCCACAAGGAAATGCATCTGAGAGATTGTTACCTTCAGTGAAGGGGCCATGTGAAGTCCTGTCTAATTCTGTATGTGTCATATTCATTCTATGCAGGAACAGCTCATTACTGAAATATCTAAGAGAGACCACAGCAATTGTTTAACACTGTGTACAGACAAATGGTTCAAAGGAAATTAGAAGGATGGCTGACTAGCTGAAAATTCCAAGAAGCTTTCCTGCATTTGAAATTAGACAGGAAAAAAATTGAAATGACTGTTGCTATTAGCTGCAATCTGATTTATAATTTGGCATAAATTAAACCTTTTAGCAATAGAGAAAGCCTGGAATTGAAACAGTGGAGCTAAGCAGCTCCAAAGAAGGGCTGAGAAAACACTTAGGGAACCAAATTTAAGAGAAGGCATCTGTGAAGGTCCTGGTGTCTTTGTAGCACTGAGGTATATGTCAGGACAGACACAGAAATTGGCATTGGAACTCTCTGGTCTTTTAGGTGCTCAATTTGTCAACATCACTATAATATGCAAGGAATTCCTAAGAAAAGTAGTCAAGTACTGTCATGTTGTGCTATGGGAGAACTCTGTTTTAACAGAGTTAAGCAATTTGACTGAAGCCATACAGGAAGGCTTTGAAAGAGCAAGGTACAGAATCTGATCTCCTGAGAATCACTCCACCACCTGATCCAGAAGGCCATTTTTCCTTTTCGAGCCAACTGCATCTGGGCAGACTTTGATCTGCCAGGGAAAAAGAGCACAGTGGAGGAAACTCAGAGGCTTGAAAGTTTAGCAAATGTGGATTAAGGAAGTATTGGTTTATTGGCTTAAGTATCCTATGTTCTTGTTGGAATATGCCTTTGTACTATCTAGAGCAAATATCCCTGTTTGTCATCCATCCAAATGACTATTCTTAATCTTTTATTAATAACTCCATTTCTTAAACCAGCCATTGGCATTTCCATGGCTCCTGCATCCTAGACCATTGTACATGTGCAGTCAGTACACAGTAGTGTTAATAGATTTTCCATAGTAATCCTTCTGTAATTGCTCACTTCCCAGACACCTAAGAAAATGCATCACATCAGCAGTACATTGCAGATATAGCTAGTGGGAAGTGCCAGGAAGCTGTCAATAGGCAGTAGGGACCAGTTTAGTAATCTGATCAGGAACTTTTGAACTTTACCATGTTGTGGACAATATAGAACTAGCCTCATAAACGATTTCTTTTCTCATTTGCAGCCACAGAGAACATGCTTCCCTGTGTGCATATCTGTGTGGCTAATTGATGCCTCCAGTAATTCCAGTCCCTGTAAAAAAAAACAACTTCATGTTATCATCTCCTCATCTTTCATGGTCAGGCCTCCTACTCAGGATACCTGCATCAGCACTTTTTTTTTCTGTGCTGGTCTTGCTGACCTGTACCTTTTGACAGCTGTTGATAAAAAGCTAGTTGCCACCATGTGATGATATGTTTGTTACTGAGAAGCAGCATGTAGTCCCAGGCCCCCATGTGAGGAGTTTAGCATTGCTTTTAAACGCGTTCCTTAAAACTGGCTATGGATTTTCTGAAGTAGCATTTTTCATTAGGAAAAGATAATTCTTTGAAACCAGCCCTGCTAGTGAGAAAGAGTAGCTTTTCATAAATTGACTCAGTACAAGTCTGGTAAAAAAATTATGTGGTTATGACATCTGAATTTAATGTTTTCAAAATGAAGCTTTCTTTTTCAACTGGAAAATCTTTTTGTTTCCAATATTTATGTTTTTAAAGGTTTAAAATGTTCAGACGTTCAAATGGAAAAAGTGGTTTTCAAAATCAGCCTATCAATATTTCATATCTCCCCGTAGATTATTTCCCACAGAATTTCCATTTGCTTTGTTTGATAAGCTTAGGGTCTTTGTGCCACTTCAGGAAGAAAAGATACTTCAAAATTAGACCTTCACAGAAACAAAAAGCTGCTTGAGATTCCTCAGTAATCTTTCTCTGTTTTTTTCACATCACTGATGCCTATCCAGATATTGCAAATCAGGCACTTTTCTAAAGTGGTTCTTATTAGGGCCTTTGCCAATAATTTTGCCTATTTTCCAAACATCTGCTTGTGTTTAGTGGGGTTCGTTTAAAATCACAGACATTGGCAAAATAAATACATTCCATCATGCCCTTTACTGTTGATCTTTTTGGTGCTCTAGGTGTTATTCAGACTTTCTAGATCAAAGAAACAACCACTTCATATTTCAGTTCCCGTGTCTGAAATACTGCAAGAACAATCTGATCTATCTGTAGAGTACTGTGCTATTTCTAGCTTCATTCTTGGCTGAGGAGTGCAAGTGAAGAGATATGTAAGCAATTAAGAGCGTAAATCACATTTGAACTTTGAGCACTGATGTTTAATAGATTGGGCAAAACATGCCTAGCCCTGCTGTAGTCAAACTCTGTAGCCAGTTAATAACTTATTTTATACTGAGTGCATCAGCTCTGCAACGTACAGGGTCCCTGGTGGAGACTTAATGCTAAGGGAATCAATCAACACCTGCAGTAAGGCTAGGATTTAAATGAAGGCATGGCTGCATTGTCTAATTGCATGTGTGTCAGCGTGGGTGGACAGAAGTAAGGTATATACACATAAAAATTGTTGCAAATGTTGTTCATTCGTGAGTATTGTGTATCTTATGTCTAAAATGGGAATAATAATACTTCCTTGCCTGGGTAGGCATCAGTCTCCTCTTTGGTCAGTCACAGATATTTCACTACGAAGTCACATTTTGGTTGTCTTTTTGGCTATCAGAAGGGTGAGTCAGTTAATAATTACCCTATTAAAAAGTGTTTGGCTCTTTGGAAAATTAAATCCTTGATGCTGTAAGAGCAAGGTCCACAGCGAAAGTTCCTGCTGTTGCCAGCCCTTACTTTCTGGTTGCGTGACTTGACTGCACCTCAACTCTCTGCACATTAGTGTCCCTGATTGTTAGATAAGTTAATGGTCCTCCAAGCTACAAAAACGCGAAAATGCGTTAGCATCCTTAGACAAAAGGCACTGTGGAAGCACAAAAGAACTGTTTACATGAGTTAAAAAATAACTTTTAACCTTTGATCTTGAAGATCTATTTCATGTGTGCACCATATGCTCAAAAGCCTGACAGCTTCAGCTTCACCTTTTTTCCTGTGGATGCACTCTTTGACTTCACAGCCCTTATGCTTTTAGATTGATGGCATCCAAGATGTTTCTTAGCAATCATATTCTGCCAGCAACACACATTCCTTCCTCCTCAAGATCTGGGAAATTTGCTGCATTCTTCTCTTTTCCACACTGCTTTTTGGAGAAGTTAACCTCTGAAGAAACTCAGGCAAACAAACAAGAAATCCCACAAGCATAAGGGATTTGCAGCAAGTTGAAAATGCATAGGGGTGGAAAAACAACTCTGTAGTTGTCAGCTGAACCTGATCCAAACAATCTGATCAAAGATGATAACTTGACTTTGTTTTGTGAAAAAAGACCTCTGTTTATACATTGGGTGCACAACAAGGGGAAACCATTAGCAACATTGAAGTAGCTGGAATAAGAAATACGATGGCTAGAAGAGAAGCTTTCAGAAGAAATTCCACTTTTATAGTAGGGCTTCTGGTGACAATGGAAATGATATGGAAAATAGAAGGTTTACTTCAGGGCAGATATTTTTTAACTGATATCTTGCCTCTGATACTTAATTAGGGAATGTTGTGGAGCTATGTGGGGCAGGAATAGAACAGACATAGCCATGAACACCTCACATATGCGCCTGTATGGTGATTATGGTGAAAGATTAAAAAAAAAAAAAGGAGACTGCTTACCCAAGCCAAGGGGTCACAAAGAAAAGGAAAACATGCGAAAGACAGGAGATCAAACAGCAGCCTCACAGTGAAAACTGCAAACTGGGCCACTTGAAAGTACAGGACAAGGAGAGCGAAAGGCAGATTCTTTCCCTGCTTTCCTCACCTCTGCCTTTCCTGTTTAGCAGTCAACTAACAATCACATTGCCCAGCACTTTCTCACTGATGACTTCATCTCATATGCCAGTGCATTCAATGCTCTGCTACAGCTCCCTCTCCCTCCCTGATCCAAACCTTTCTAAGCACATAAGAACAGCCGTCCTCAATTGTAGTAAAGGTCCAGTTACGGTAGCATACCACTTCTGTAGGCCAGTGACAAATGCTGACTCCTTGCCTTGAAAGAGTAGAAGAACAGTTCAAAAGTGGTTCAGTTCTCTCCCAGGTTCTAGAAATCCACCAGTTCAAGTCCTCCCCACAAGCCAGAACAATCCTGCTTGGAGCTTTCTTTCATGAGATTGTCAAATCCTATTTTGAACACATCCATACTTTTGGCCTTAATGACATCCCTTGTTACTAAACTCCACAATCTGTGTGGAAAAGACATTCCATCCTTTTGTTTGCTCAACACTTCTCCGTATCATTTCACTTGCCTCCCAACCCATTTCTTATGTTCTGAGAAATGGCAAATTCCATTTTTCCTTTTTCCAGACTGTTCATGATTTTGCAGACTTCTATCATAACATACCTCAGCTGCATTATCTCCCAAGTTGAGCAGCCTGTATAGTCTCTCCTGTACATAAGTAATTCCTGTCCACTGATTATTCTTACTGCTTTACTTTGTGACTCTGTAGTTCCAGTATATTCTGTTTTTAATGGGAAAGACCAGACCTGAGGACACCATTCCAGACATGGACATGTCAGGGTTTTAGTCTTCCCATGGCATCTCCAAATCTACTGAATTCAGCAAGAAGCTGAAAGGCAAAGATCTGATAGCTGAATTGTAACCAGTTGTAATCAGAGTAAGTCTTCTTGTACTATACAAGCACTTCTAAAAACAAAGAATGAAATAAACAAAATTAGCAACCACTAAGAAAAAAAGAAAAAAGTCCAATCACTGCAAAATGACAAATATTTTGCCGTCACCCAAAACAAACCAGCAGCAGAAAAATAAATTTGAAAAATATTAGTAACACCAAGATACTGTGCCAAATGTTGCCTTCTGCCTTGTAAGATGATGGATGATCATTTTATTTCAAACTCCAAGCAAAATAAATTGGATTCTGGGAACGTTAAAAAAATAATTACTGCAATACTTTCTGAGGGTGGCGAACGCTACTTAGAAAAGCAAACAATGCAAAGCAAGTATAATGACTAAAGGAGAAGGCAAATGGTGAAAGCAGTAAGTATGGCAACTACTGATGAAGGACTATGGAATGATCAACATAAAAAACAATGTATAATACTAATATTAAGACTCTGGAATACTATGTGGGATATCATCTCTGAGCACAGTCATTCAGTCCTCCTAGGCTGGAAAACTGTGAAGTGATGATACTGATTGTTGAAGCTTTGTTATAACTAGAAAGTTATGTTTAAAGTTTCAGAGTTGAAAATGTGTAATGATGCAAATACCTAGATTCTAATGGTGCTTCTATCAATCTTTCCTCAAATTCCTAGAAATTTAAGATGAGCATTGAGAGGCAAAAACTTGCCTCTGATTGAAACTTGATTATATTAAGACTCGGGGCCTTTCAACCAGAGGAGTGACTCTAGCTTACAAAAGCATTTTGAGAACCTCTAAGCAAGGGCTAACCCTTTGGAAGAATCATCCTCAGACTAATTAATATTTTATGGGTTATTTCTTAGAATAGTTTCTGAAACCTTTAAGGAATAGGAGCATTGGTCTAGGCCACTTTTTATAGCTATTTCTCCTGATTCAGGCTGGTGCCCATTCTGTTTCCATCTAGCCTCCTTAGTGATGATGATACCAATGATCGTTTGGCTGTACAGAGAACAGGACCAAATTTTAAAACATATTTAGTTTTAAATTTGATTCTTTAATTAGATTGGTTCCCCAATTTCCTGTCCATCTCCACAGTCAAACACACACAACAAAGAGGGGTAAGTGACTGTTTGGGGCCAAGGGAAGCAAGTAGGAATTTTTTAACCTTGTGGCTCTGCTAGGAGCATTTTCTTGAAGCCATAGCCTCAGATACAGACAGGTGATATATGATATTCTTCTGCTTATCTTGATACAACCTTTCTTTCCACTAAAAATCCAGAATTATCTGTGTCGTGATAATAAGGTCATTTGTTTTATTTCAATAGTCACCTAGTTGTTGAATCAGCTACCAGGTAGAGGAATGGATGTGGCCATGGAATCAGTTAGTTAAACTGACCAGTCACTGACAGATAATGAGGTAAACAAGATTGTACAAAGATTTGTTACAAGCAATTAGACCAAGTCACAGCTGGTAAGGTGGAGAAATTATTTTCAAATACTCAGCACTAAAGGCCTATGTAATAAATCACTGCCTGTTTGTTTGCAGAGTTACCTGTTCTTGTAACTATCTGAAACTAATCTCTGCAATACTGAATATGGATATTAATTCAAGTGAATTGGTTCCTATTAGCAAAGGAGAGACGATACTTAACCAGGTACGTCTTTGGAGCAAGGACCTTTCCAAGAAGGAAGATACTTCCTTAATTGAGGCATTTTGTCATAGAAACTGTTAAGACTGATGCAGAAAAATCATGTAGTAGGATATATAGCCAAACATCATAACTCACACCTCTTCCCTTGCCTTTCGAACAGAATGTCAATATTGACCAATAACTGGGTATTTAAAAGCCACCCTGAAAATTCTCATTTTCTATAGAAGCCTGAAGACTCACTCTTCCCAAGAAGATTTCTAAGGCACAGTAAGTGCAGAAAAGTATATGACAAAAAGTAGGTGCAATACAGTTGCAACATTTTAAATTACTTTTTATGTTCTTACAAGGAAACAAAATGTACTTTCTGATGTACATTATAGATATCATATCATCCCATTAGCAGCTGTAGCAGAAGGCAAGAGGAGATTAATTATTTCCTTTCTTTAATGACTAGATTTATTCAGTAATGGCTGAACAGTACGTGTGACCATTTCACAGGAAAGCAGAGGTGGTTAATGAGAGCTTCATTAGGACTGATGATCAAACAATACTGTAATAAAGGCATAAATTCAGAGGGTTGGATGTTATAAAGACAGGAGAAAGCACTGGGAACGTGTAGTCTGACCCCTTGTCACAGAGACTGTTGGATTTGGAATTAATGTCTGGACTATTAAACAGTTTGGAATTGAAAAGTTTTCCATTGCAGGAGATTGTACCACAAATCGCTGGTAATTTTTCTAACAGCTCTTTGTCAACAATATTACAAAATTTAATCAATTTCAAGTCTGAATTTCCTTAAATTCAAATTCCAACAAACGTCACTTGCCCTGCTAGGTGTCTGGGTGTAAACACAAGCGAACAGGTGTCTGTCCGTGTCTGGGAAGTTCAAGGCTGACTCACCTCTTTTTGCCTAGCTTTGAACACCAAACAGGTACGGTTATCTACTTCTTGCTTCTCTACCATAATACTGGCTTTAGCTTTGAAACTGAAGAGCTCTCTATTACCACTTTCCCCCCTGCCACATTGATACTCAATGACTATGATAATCTCATACCTTCACCTTCCTTTTCCTAAACTCATCAAATCTGTCTCTTTCACAATTTCATTGTGGCATTTTTTCCAAATCTTCAATAATTCTTATGTCCTTTTTCCTGCTCATCTCCAGTTTTAAACCCATCTGTTGCAAAGTGAGACCACTTGCACTTGATACACCATTCCATCTGTTGCCACAGCAGTGCAAATCAGAGGCCGATCTCCAGTTTATAAATTAACACTTTTCTATGCAGCATTGTTCAGGTTAACCTGATGTTCATCTAGATGTTCATCTAGATGTCCAGCTGCTTTCCTAGCAATTGAGGACTAAGCCATGGAGAATACATGCACAAGTGTCAATATGTGTGGGTTTCTCATGAATAACCCAACAACACTTGAAGAGATTAGAGCATTGCGAATGACTGAGTAGAAGTGCTGAGGTAAGACTGGTGGCATTTTTTGTACATCAGAAAAGATACTGAGAGGTACATTCATCCTGTTTTTAAGATTTATTCTTTTTTAACCCAAATGTTAAGGTCCTGACTGAAGTATCTCTTCAGATCTTTAGATGCAGCCTCATATGTCTGCTTAGCTTCCGTTATGTGTTATAGAGTAAGTATCCTAACGGATCTGCATTACAAATCACTACTTGCACTGCCACTTCTTCCTCTGTCTATTGTTATTAAAGAACAACAGGAGACAGCAACTAATTTGTAGACAGGCAGATCCCTGTAATTTTAATGAAGGAGTGCATTAGGATTTAGCCTTTACCACAGTAAAAACTTTCACTTACAAAGATCTTATGGAAAAGTAACTATCTATAAACCTTCATCATTATGAATAATTAACTACAACAACAGCTGAACTTAAGATTCACCTCTCAGTTAATGTTTATTCAGACAGGTAATACCTGAAGTGACCAAAACAAAGCCCAATCCCCACATTACACCAGGTCAATCTGTCAAAATCTACTCGTGCCTGCGATCACATGAAACAGACTCTTTAAACAAATCACATTTTAAAATTATTCTTAGTATATGAGCTAATTGAGATCATTCTGTTTTTAGTAGGCTGCTTATTATTCAAAATGTGAATTCTCTGGGAAGGCTACAATTTCGGGACAGATCGTATGTGCAACTCAAAAGTGGAACAGAAATTACAAGCGAAAGGAGTTGGGAGAAGAAGCCAGTAAGCCAAGCTTATGTGCATGTGGCTAGAAATACGGCTAAAATGCAGCACTTCCGTGACATGCTCTCTTAATAGAAGTTCAGCAGATCAGAACGGACGGGAGCTAAAGAGATGTGTGAAACATGAAAAAGAGATCAAGAGGCTTCCCAAGAGTAAGTGAGCACTTATAAGGTTCAGTTTTGTAACTTCAAAGTCTTCTGATTTCAATGTAGTTCTGTGGTTGCTTTTAATCCTATAGTATAACTTTTGCTTGGGTTGTCAGCACTGAAGGGATGTTTGGAAGCCCCCTTTGAGGTCAGATTTGATGGTTCTCCATCCCAATGCTTCACTTGCAGTAACTGCAGACTAATATAAAGGGAATAACATTTACAAACCTACAGACAGGGCAGTGCATGCAATTTTTTTCTGTAGCTTTTCCGAACCAAATTTTGGAAATAAAGAGAAGAAATAGAAGTGTGAAAGTGAGGGAAGACAGTGAGAGAACTAGTATTGGAAGTTAAAAAAAACACCAAACAACAAAACTGACTGAGGAAAGAAGATCAGAGAATACAGGACAAACCTGCCTGGAAGAAGCAGGCAGCCAGACACTAGTAAAATTTGCCTTCAGTTCAGTTATTGTGCTAATTCTGGAAAGTTTCATCCTCAGTGGCCTGTTTTTTCATGCTAGTTGTCTCTTTTCTTTTGTGAGCAGAGATACTCTTCACCACACCGATTTTTAAATAGTCATTAACAGGCTCTGGAGCTGAAACGTGGAAGGCAAGTCCTAACCTCTCAAAATTGTTGTTTGAAGCTGGCAGCCTTCTGGTGCAGATATCATGCATTTTGACTGGCTCACATCTGCAAAGTTTTCTTTGCAATCATAAAGTGTGGACAGGAAACTGTTATTTTATCCATGGCTAGCTCCTGGAGCACAAGACAATTCTGTCATGAGGGAAAACAGCCAACTCACTAAGCTGCCCCAAGTAGGCCAAATGGGACCTATAGATCAAACAAATGCAGGGCCTGAATAATAAACAAAGGAGCTATAATCGTTATAAATAACATTTTAAACAGAAAATTTGTTGCTGAAAAGTTGTAGCAAAATAGGATTTTAAGAAGAGTTTGCTTGGCTGTGATTAATAGAAGGACAATGTTCTCTGTGTGCTTCTGCTTTGGTATTCAGCAAAAACCTTGGAGCTTTTGTTTTGGTTTTTCATACTCCCCAGGGCAGGATATTCCAGGATTGCTCAACAAATAACTGCTCAAATGATATTGCTTAGGCTGCTTGTATCTGCCAGAGTAACCTTGCCTAACTGTGCAGATCCTTTTTAAAAATCTAAGGAGGGAGAAGAAACACTTAACGATAACTGAATAAGAAGTGTCTGACAAAGGAATAAGAGAACAAAGAAGATGAAGAGGGAAAGAAGTGCAGAAAAGGTGAGAATGGACATCACCCGCTATTTCCAGATCTGTACATGAGGAGCAGAGATCCTCGCCAAGAAAGTAGAATATTTTAAAATGAGTTTGGAGGTGGTCCTGGAAAATGTACATGCAGAACAATTCTGCTATGGCAGCAGGGGGGATGGACTGGATGTGAACTTACTGGGACTCTTCCATCTCCAGTTTCTATGAAAACAGTCACCATTCTTTAGCAATATGGTAAATATTTAAAAAATCATAGATACAAACTAAATAAAACATATTAAATAACAAGTTCAGCCAATTTAATCATGACTTTTCAACTTTTTAAACCAAGACAGCAGGGAGGAAGAAGGAACGGGCTTGAGATTTTTCGTCCTCTTTGTTTAAGGCTAATTCACATAGGACACACCTTCATGAGACTTGTTCAATAACATTTGTGGAGCTGGGCTGGAGTTGTTGTTGGATTGTCCTCAGTTCACAGGGCTGCTGGTTTTATCCAATGCACACTGGGTGCTGTCTCTCTTTAGCAGCCTTTAATTCAGATTTTGCCTTGTATATGTTTCACTCCTAGCTGGACCAGTAGATTTCATTTTGTGTAATACCAGTCCAGTCCTTCCAGCACTTAGTCACCAAAAGCTGCTTCCTTTCTTCATTCCTTCACTGACCAAAACAACATCAACTGCCCTTCAAGAGCAAATTGCTCCTCTGTAAGAGATCCATGTGTTGCAGACACGCAGACATCATGGTCCTCAGCAGGGGAAGAAGAATTTTTGGCTTGGAAAAACATAGAACTCATTATTAGAGCACGTGGTGTAGCCGTAAAGTCTAGCTGCAGTGAGGGGACTTGTGTTCCGTGGGACAGCCACTAGACAGTGATATAGCCACATCTACACAGCCAAAGAATGTCAGCTTCACACCCCTGTAATAGCCCCAGCCTCTCTCTAGCATTTCCTTCAGAGCTTAACAGCTCAAAGTTTCTCTGAATCCCACTCAAAACTCAGCTTGCATATGTTGCTTCTGAGTCCTCGTCAGTCTCAGCAGAGAGGAAGGTTTGAATAAAGCCTTTTCTCTTATAGAAGCCAAAGATGAGGAACTTATTGGGACAGAGAGGGTCAGGGTTATGCCTTATCTGTGGTGCTCAGCTTGTCCAGTGGAAAGAAGACCTCAGCCTTCTGGGCTGTCAGACTTCAAACTAATGGTCTAGGTTCTTTTATTAGCAATAATAAAACAAGAAGTTGAGGCAGACAAAGATATTCTCCCTGTCACATACTTCTCTGAACTTAAGTGACAGAACAAAACAATGGAAAGCCTGGTTTAGGCTTTATCGGTATAATTCTCTTCACCGTATCAGGCCTTGGGAACAAGACTCAGCCATTGGTATCTTGGCTCAAGTTTGGGCTTTGGCTTCCCACACAGCTGGCTCAAGCCTCTTATATCCACACCTGTTATATTAAGCATACCTCTGGCAAGCACCAGCTGCAACCTCAGAAAGTTCTATGAGAATGAATATCAGACTTTCTGGTTATCCCATCTGACTTTGCATCTTGCCATAGCCTTTACACCTTCTTCCTGACCCTTTTGTCTCCCCCAACCACATGCACACCCTGGCTAAAGGACATAGATAAGCAAGGAGAGGCTAAGTTACAGGAGAAGCAAGCCTGTCCTAGCACCAGTTCACCTTCCTGACTCAGGCCAGGTGGAATGTGCAGCTTTTCAAGACCTTTTGGAGAGCTGAGTGACTGCTGCACTTGAGAGCTGCAAGAGTTCTGTTTGGGAGTTTATTTACATCTTTGTCCAGATGATGGACAAAGAGCTTGCTATTTAGAGATACAATTGTAACTGTCCTCTTAACCCTCTGCAGAGTTTCTGCAGGAAAATGCTTCTGTGGGATTGTTTTGTCCTTCACACCTAGAGGGGACCAGCAGTGGGTGAACAAACAGCCTTACAAGCTGACATCTGCTCCTGACATCTGATATGTGTTTGCATCAACACATGTCCTTCCCACTCCCCATACCTTTGTGAGACTCCATCACCTCATGGCATCTGTGCATTCCCTGTTCTGGCTACTGACAAGGAAATTAATTTGGAGAGGAGTAAGTCATCCACACAGCCTGTGTAAGTTGGGTGTGCAATGCCATCCAACAGAGACATTATTCATGACAAGGGATCATCAGGGGCATCATCAAAAGAATCAGCAGCCAAACATAACTTGGCCAACTGTGCCCTAAACGACATTCCTTGAGACCCTGTTTGCCTTAATGCTGCACAATGAGATAAGTTATATACATAAATTCTTCAGTATGTCCAACTGACTACAGACCCCATTCCAATAAATGGTCTCATCCGGGAGTCCTTCCCAGCAGTTGCCCATCTCTCTCCCAAGCCACTTTTGCCTTTGAATTGCTAACATGCCGTGGCATCTGATGATATACAATCAGAAAACATACCAGCCCTGCAATCCAACAAAATCCTTGCAAGAGGAAACTAGCTGTTTCTGAGCGTCCTTCTGAACTCTCCTTGTTCTGTGAGACACACCTTGTTGATCCCTGAAGAGTTTCCCCACTGACACCACAGGTGTCTTTCCATCACAGGGGACCTGCTGCAGTTTGACAAACTTGCTTGACAATGGAGCCTTTGATTTTTTGAGATCAAACCCTGAAAGCCACAGTGAAGAAGAGGTGACCACACTGCTGTGGACTCCAGAGAAATCTCTTGCCACCTCAGCTTTTCTCTGCTTTAGCCTTAGGTCTCGTGTTCCAGCTCAGCTCTTCCTGGTGTTTCCTTGTTTAAATGCTTGTGGTATTTCCAAGAAATATTCAAAGGGGTTTTGACTTGTAGTTTTAAAGGAACAAACATCTGCATGTTCTCTGTGGTTTTGTTTATTCCTTGTCTTTTTACTCTCCTGTGCCTCTGAAGTAGAAGCGTTTCTCAGTATTTGTTGCTTTGCTTCTTTCGCATGCACTGTATGTGCTGTGAATTACTACTGCTGTTTAGTATTACAATAATTGGGGAATTAAATAATAGAAATAATCTATTTAGCTTTTGCTTAGCATTTATGTGCCGTATTTTAAGAATGTATTGCATGTGGCAAAGGCATAGAGAAATTGGGATACAAGAACCAGCTCCCAGATCACGTCACCACTGAAGCTGGCTTGGATCCAGAGTCTCTACTGAAAATGACAACTTCATCTGCAAAGCGAGCCAGTAGAGTTAAGATTGCAATCAACTGTCATCAACACGGAACTCAAAATGCTAGTGTTTCTCTGGTGCAAGGAACCTACTCTTTCTTTTTCCTCCCACCTAATTCAAAATAAAACGAGGCCATGTGAAACAAAATGAAGGAGAGAGTGGGTTTCAGAAGGACAGCATGAGTAATTTTTCCTCTGGAATGCTCTGTGGCCAGCTGTTTAGACTGTTTTCTTGCTAACTGAGGGGTGTGTGGTCAAATCTGCCTAGACACAGGAGGAGCTGAGCCTTCTGCATCCTGGCTGAGCTCTCCAAACATTGGGATTTGAGGGTGCCCTGACAAAGTACGTTCTGGTATGGTCTGCTGGAACTCTGTAGGTGAGATAGAGGAAGAATGCCTGTCATGTTGCTCAGGCTTACAAGGGCCCTGAATGAGTGCAACTTTACTACCTTGGCTTGTGTAGCTTAAGCACTAGGAAGCAATGGGTTGTCCAGGAAGAGTCCACCAAGTCCCTGTGGCCTCTCTCCATTGTCCCATTTTCATCAATGGAAACAGCTTTTGCTCTGTTGCTACTGTCGTGGTGAAAGAAGAGATCACAGAGTGATAAAATGACAGATAATGGAGAGCTACCAGTAATTTCAAGACAAATTAAACAACCTTCTGTTACATTGTTTCCTACTTGATACAACCATGCCTTAGATACTGGGCCACTCAAAATCTACTGCATAAATTCCACGGTTAGCTAAGTGGGGTTAGTGTGGCAATTAATACAGCAATATCTGACTTACAGGTTTAGTGAAAGAAGCTTACAAACGTACCACAAACCCATTTTAAAGGTTTTGTTTTCGTCCATCTTGTCTGCCTCTGCCCCATAACCACACCTAGGCGATTACTTAAAATAAACGACTTCCCTCTTTTCCTCCAGTTTCTGTACGACCAGAGAATAGCCTTAAAAAAAGGTTATTTTATTTGCCATGCTACAGCGTAGTCCTGAAAAACCTGCCTCCAAATACTTGCTGTACAAAGAAATCTCTAATGTTTCTTCAAACAAGAGTTTATTTTTATTTGGGATTTGAAACATTAACACTTTTGACTCTTGCAGGAAAATGTTAGGTTTGCTTGGGTCCCTAAATGAAAGTTTAGTTTAACCTTAATAGGGAATTTTCTGAATTTGTAGACCTTTTATTTGGAACCATCTCCAATTAAACATGATTAATAATTTAGGAAGCTGTTCATTCACCTTTGCAATCAGTTTTGGCTTTTTGGTTTTGTTTTGTTTTTTTATCTAGATAGTATTTGGTCATAAAGGTCATTTCATTATGATTGCCCTATTATACTATAATAACTATCATAAGGATGATGATGTATTTCTTAAAAGGTTAGTGCACTGCAGTAGAAGTGAGAAAACAAATATAATTATTTAGCAAAATTAACAGCATCTTACTACATGAAAAGCTGTGTGAGGACCTAAGTGACTTTAAGTCCACTAATAATTCTGCAATACGTGGAGTAGTCACATAGTAAAGTTAGGTCTCATGGATCTCCGTCAGAAGTAAAGGTCTTTGTCACCTCTTCAGGATGAGAAATACAATGCCCTTTTACTATATAGTAAGTATCACTCTCATTAGTACATTGCAACTCTAACAACATTTCTGTTGGTATTATTTGAAAAATGAAAACTAGACTCTCAGGACGGATCCAGACCACCAGGACTGGGCACTAGAATAGCACCAGAACCTGACTATAGGGCTAGGTGTTACTTTTCCTTAAAACAAAACAAAACAAACAAACAAAACCCCAAAACATTTTGAGGTTAAAAAATTTGAGATAGAAACTGTATAGTAACCCCAAAAGACAGTGTTGCTCTCAAACAACGTTGACAGATCTTTGGATGTGAAAAGCAGTGTAATAACGTAAGTGCTAGAAAACAATGATGAAAATGTTCATTTTCTGCATTTCATTTCTAAAGATCCAACTGAACGGGTGAATATAGCAAATCTGGACCTGCATGTATCCATAGAGCCACACAACAGTTCAACTGCACAGAGCAAGCTGGGGATTTTCTGCTTCAGGAGACACAAGTCTCTGGTATCATTACTGCATGGGGTTTAGGCAAGGCTTTTGGCACTGTCTCCCATAACATCCTCATTAGGAAACTGAGGAAGTGTGGGCTGGACAAGGGGGCAGTGAGGTGGATTAGGAGCTAGCTGTGTGACAGGACTCAGGGTTGTAATTAATGGAGCAGGGTCAAGTTAGAGCCCTGTAACCGGTAGTGTCCCCCAGGGGTCAATACTCGGTCCAGTCTTGTTCAATATATTCATCAGTGACCTGGACAAGGGGACCGAGTGTATCCTCAGCAAATTCACTGATGATACCAAACTAAGAAGGCTGGCTCACGCTCCAGAGGGCTGTGCCACCATCCAGTGTGACCTGGACAGGCTGGAGAGCTGGACAGAGAAGAACCTAATGAGGTTCAACAAGGGCAAGTGTAGGGTCCTGCACCTGGGGAGAAAGAATTCCAGCCCTAACCTACGATATAGGTTAGGGGCAGATCTGCTGGAAAGCACTTCTGAGGAGAGGATCTGGGGGTCCTGGTAGATGGTAAACTATCCGTGAGCCAGCAATCCTGGCTGCATAAGGAAGAGTGTGGCCTTTAGGTCAAGGGAGGTCATTCTTCCCCTCTACTCTGCACTGGTAAGACCACGACTGGAATACTGCATCCAGTTCTGGGCTCCCCACTTCAAGAGAGACAGGGAACTACTGGAGAGAGTCCAGCGTAGGGCAACAAAGATGATTAAGGGATTGGAGCATCTCCCTTATGAGGAAAGGTTGAGAGAGCTGGGGCTCTTTAGCCTGGAGAAGAGAAGGCTGAGGGGAGACCTTATTAATGCTTCTAGGTATCTGAAGGGTGGGTTGAAGGAGAATGGAGCCAGACTCTTTTCAGTGGTTCCCAGTGACAGGACAAGGAGCAGTGGGCACAAGCTGGAACACAGGAAGTTCCATTTGAATATGAGGAAAAACTTCTTTCTGGTGAGGGTGCCAGAGCACTGGAACAGGCTGCCCAGGGAGGGTGTGGAGTCCCCTTCTCTGGAGAACTTCAAGACCCACCTGGATGCAGACCTGAGTAATGTGCTCTGGGCAACAATCCTGCTTTAGCAGGGGAGTTGGACGAGACGATCTCTAGAGGTCCCTTCCAACTCTGACAATTCCATTGATTCCATGATTCAGCTAACAAGGAACAGCATAAAGCAGAAGGACAGACTTTTTTGGTGTGAACTGGAAGAAGAACCCAGTCTTGAAAAGTAAATGGAGGGAGAGATGCTTTCCCTTCTGACAGCAGTGTCCCCACAGCTGCAGGGTCAGGAACTCGGGTGCCAGCCTGTCGGGTTGCCTGTCCGGGGAACTGACAGAGCCAGGCAGCAGCGCTCGCACCGCGGCCGTACCCCCCGCGTCGTGCCATGCCGTGCCGGGGAACTCGCAGGCCGGGCAGCCCAGACGCGGGAAGGTTCATGCGGAGGTATCCGACGTTCCTGCACCTCCTTGGGCGGTATCCGCGATGCCCTGGCCGGGGACGCCGTGCCCAGGAGCAGCGGGGCGGTGCGGAGCGGGGCGCGCCCGGGCGGGTCCCCGCGGTGGCCGCCGCCGCCCGCCCGCCCCTCCTTGCGTGGCCCGTGGGAGCGGGCCCGGGTGCCGGAGGCGGCGAGGAGGGCTGGGACAGGGCCTTGGCTAGGGGTTTCTCTCTCCCCCACCCCCTCCTCCCCTCGTCGCCGGTTCCCGTGAGGCTGCAAGTGCCGCCGCGGCAGCTGGGGGGCCGGCGGGGGATGCTGCTGCCGCCGCCCTGCCCAGTGCCGGAGTAAGGGCAGGAGCTGGTGGCGGCAGGAGCAGCCCCGGCGGCGGGACGAGGTGAGCGGGGCGCGGGCCCGCGGGTCAAGTGGGTGCGCGCCCGGGAGCGGGGCCCGGGCCGGGAGTGGGGCCGGGGCGGGCAGCGATCCCGCCGGGGCCAGCCCGCCCGCGCTGGGGGCTGGGGGTGCACGGGGAAGGGACGGGGCGCAGCCTGCGGGGTTTGCACCGGCGGCGAGGCGGGAGGGGAGAGAACCCGCGGTGCAGCGCCGGGGTCTGGCTTTGGGGGTGCAGAAACCCAGAGAAGCAGAGCCTCCGGCGAGACGGGATGGGGAGGGCGGGAGGGGAAGGCGACAAGGCGAGAGAGACGGGGAGCCAGGGGCATTTCAGGCTGAGCCCGGCCGGCCGTGCCGGATGCAGACGTAATTCCACGGAGGGACCCCTCCGCCTCCCCTCCCCAAATCTTGGGCAGGGTGGCTTGTGATACATGTAGGATCAGGCAAAAGGAGAAATATCCGTAGAGCTCAGAGGTGTTTTCTCTGGCTGAAGTTATCTAGAAATAATATTGAGAGGAAGAACAGTAATTCATAACAAAACTTTAAAGAGCAACAGGTTGTTTTACTGAAATCACACGCACTGAGAAAAAAAATCACTTCAAGTGGTCCTAATAGAAAACGACTAATAGCAGTACCATGCAAACTGATTTATAACACAGGAGTTTTGGAGCTCCTAGCACTATTCAGAACAAATTGCACCGTAAGTCTGAAAAGACATTCTAAACACTGATGAGTCTGTCCTTAAAATCTTCATTTTCACTTCTGTGGATAAAGGATGTGATTTACTTTCATGTTTGTTTGAACTGTTTCCCTTTTGGCTGGTGTTTTCCCTAATTCACACAGGTGGTCCATCACGCACAGCCCTCCTGCTCACTGTCAGGCTCTGCCCCTCAAAACCATCTCAGTATGCCTTTCTGTGCACCCCTGGTGCAAACTAGAATTAACTCTGCTGGACGCTCTCGGTCGGATTTAGAGGAGCAGGGAAGGTAATGGGCTATTAGCCCTACATCTGCCGACCGTGCCCGGCGTGGTGCTACTATTCGGTCATGTATGTGGGGGAGAGTGGCTTTGCAGGCTTTTCCTGATTTCCCCTTGCGAGTACTGTCTTTATCACCGATAGGACTTTTTGCCTCCTACTCGAGTTTCACCACCTGGTGTAAATGCACAGAGGATGTGCTGGGAGGGGCAAGGTCAGGGGAGTATTAGTGAGGCGTTGCTAAGGCTATTTCCCAGGCAGTGTGGTGTCCCTGAAAGTGTTTATGCTAATTGTGGAAATTAGAGCCCTTAACTCTTGTTCTTGATTTAGGCTGGGGCTGAGCAACTGTGAAATCTTTTCACTTACCGTCCTGCTCTTCTTGCCTCACCACACTGCGCGACAAAGCTCTCCCTCAATGAGAAATGCAAGTTCCAGTCCTGGGGACAGGATCCAATTCTGTTCCATATGCATTCACTGGGGTCTGATCATTGATCACAGTGTTGTGAATTCTGGATCCATAGATTTCTTCTAGTTGTGAGAGTGCAAAGAATTATTAGCATGATTATCAGGAATATTTTTGCTGAGGTTTACTGAGTGGTGCTGAGGGGATCTGATGGCTGTTCAAATGAGACACTGTTTGAATGACTAGCTTACAGTTAATTAACGCAATTTGTTGAAATGTAGATAGTTTTAAAGTAGATTGATTATGGCAGCTTGGTGATGAGAAGGCAAACAGAACATCTCAAAGTAATTTTTTTTATTGTAGGACATGACGTGGCTGATGTTTGGGGTCACCTATAAAATTATTAGGGTGATCCCAAGTCTGTGCCCAAGTGTGTGTCAAATCTCATCAAACTGTCCAATCTGTAACCTCTCAGAGAGGCTAGTGATGGAGTGGATGGCATGCTGGCAAAATTTTGGCATCGTTCTCATAGTAGCAATAAACTGATACTGAAAGTTAAATAGAGAGGATAGAGAAGGTTCTACAGTTACCTCCTGTGCTAAACTTTATGGCTCAATAAAAGAATTCGTATTCCACATCTGTCAGTATGACACCCTTCACGCCATTCTCAAGCCTCAGTACTTTCTTGATGTTTGATAAGCATATTAGAATTACCTTCTGAAACATAAGCAAAAATATCAAGTGAAACAGTGGGAGTTTTTTCAGTCTGTTCCCATTCAATCTGCTTGTTGGTTGCAAACTGTTGCATCTACTGGTGGTTGTGAACAACCTCTTCTGCATAAATTGATAGGCTTTCTCAGTCACTTATTAACTGCAAGAGTGAGGAATGCTTTGCCTGCACTAATTTGTGTCAACGACTCTAAGAACATTATTGACACTCAAGTAGACCGAGGAGGGCATTGACAGAGTGGTAGCTTCTCTGCTGGTGTATCAGGGCTAATTCTGTATAAACACATATTTTGTTCAGCTGGGAAAGTTAGGATAGATTAATTGCTCAGCTCACCAAGTAAGAGAGATTGTAATCTCTTCTTGCGTGTGTGAAAAGCTAGTGAAGGCAACATGGTCTAGTGACTTAATTATAAGGATGATTCCAGAACCTGTTTCCTTTCAGTTTTTACAGTTTCAAAAGTGGGGCTAAGAACCATGCCTCACAGTCTCTTGTTAGAAATGTCTTGTTTAGAATCAGGGGTTTCTAAAGCACATTGGAATTCCCAAGCCAAAAGGTCTGTATTGTTGTAAGGTATGGTTACTTTACATGCCTGTGGTTATGAGAACAGGCAAAGCACAGGTTTTCAGAAGTTTCTGATCTTTACTGATCTAAGTCTGTTTTGGAGCTGGAGAGGAAACTTCATGCTACCGAACTTGATAAATTCTATTTATTATTAGTTAGTTTGCAGCACTTGGGGCTGGCATATTAACCTGTCTCTGCCTATAGTGCTTGGCACTGGAACAGAGACTACCTGATGCTGAGTACTGTAGTGGACAAGATACTGAACACCTGGGTGAATGTCTGATATGGGCATGGTAGTAAGTGCCTGGGTTCTGATTTTTGCCCCTTGAAAAAGATGTGTGTGTATGTGAGGGGTGGGGAGTTAAACGCAGCTGTGACGCTGCACATACAGATAAGCAATACTCCCTCGTGTAGAAAGTGAGGGCCATTGTGCTGTGTCTTAGGGTCTGGCAGCATATTTGAACCATCACACCTCAGAACTTGTCAGAGTGCAAGCACTCACGGTTACTGGTGGTGCTTTGCATGCTGACAGTGACCATTCCAACACATTGCACAGGGAATTTGTGATTACAGATACAAAGAGAAGAANAAATAACAACTGAAAGTTTTATTTTACTACACAGAGCCCAGATTCTTCCTTTGATCTCTGTGCAAGCTTCCTTTTGGCATCTGTGGGAGATCAGTGGAGAGAGGGGAGTGTGTAGTCTTGAATTTATGATGCAGCCTGTGGACAGTCATGAAATGGAATTCAGTCCTCTCCAAAAATGCATACATGTAGCTGTGAGTCAACCAGAAAGCTATGTACATGGTCCTGAAATAAATTATAAAAATTAGTCTGTTCACAGACATCTTACAACCAAAATCATAGGTAAGTTATCTGCATACTCTGTTCTTTGCAGCTAAAATGTTGGCATCTATTTTAAAAGATTAACTCACTGTCCATGCTACTGGCTACAGGAATTCCTGAATAGACTTGGTTTGTGTAATGGTTTACGCAAATACACTTTTTTTCAGACTTTTACCAGTATTCAGCATCTAGAAACAGTTTTCAGCATAATAAGTAAGGAACACATTAAGTTACCTCTAATGCGTAACAATAAATTCTCTACAACACTTCCTAAAATGATGGGATCAGTTTAATAAATTCTGCTAATTACACTTAATTATACTTACTACTTGAAAATAGCAATATGTGAGCTTTAAAAGATACACCAAGCTCTCTGAGCAAACCGAATACACAAGAATTCATAGAACTTAAGATAGTTAATTTCAGGATTTTTTTTCAAGTGTTTATCATGAATAACCAACGTGTATGTCTATACGTCTAGAGGAAGCTTGCTTTAACTTGAAAGAGTTTCACGTCTGATGCTTCTGTTTACTCGTTGTGATGCTATACTTGGTCGCTTGGTATCTTGAAGTAACACATTGGGAAACCAGGGATTTGGGTTCCTTTACAGACATCTTAGGGGAACCAGAACATTTAGGAGCAACCCAAAAGCAAAGCTGAACCTCAAAGTGTCACCATAAATCATTGCAGCTGTAAGAAGCTCTGCCTGCTTTGTGCATTCAGTCAGCAAACCCTCTCAGCACCATGACACTGCTCAGAGCTTTGCAAGCAGTAGGGCTGCTGACCTGGTGATGTTACCATTACTGGTCTCCATTTAGGAGCACACATCATAAACCAGAATAGTGGTCTACTGTATGCCCTGCAAACAGAAAAGAGAGCTGCTACCTCCCATAAAGCGCTGAAGTTGCCTCAGGCAGATTAGGTTAAAGAGATGAAAGACATTTAGTCTTTCCATTTCCTGTCACCATCTCCTGAAGGCAGATCTTAACAGATTTAGTATTTCTCTCCAAGAAGTACCGTTTAACCTGTATGTTTTGCTTTCTGTTTTGTGTGTTTTCTTTTTATCTTGTAACCATAATCTTCTTGAAAAGGGGACTTTCATTTCCCATTCCTGTTTTTCCACCCTCTGGCTGACCAATGGTGTGGCACCATTAATTTAAGCATTTGCTTGTGAAGTTCCTTTGTTTGAGAATTGTCTGTACTAAAGGAGGACCACTGAAGACAAGCTGTTGAGGAACGTAAAATTATGGCGAGATTTCTTCCAGTCTCATTGCTCATTGCAGATCGACAGCAGTATGGTGCCTACCTCACAGTTGCTGTGCCTCAGAAGGGCGAGGATCTTTTGTAGGTCCTGTGTTGGGTCCACCAGACTGGTGCAGTTACCTCTGATATTCTAGCAGGACATGGTGTAGGCAGGTTTAAAGTCTAGTGCCTCAAAAGTAGGTGCTTGTGGCAGAGACTTCCTCCTTATTGCCATCTCCTTCCACCTTTCACCTCATGGCTGTCTTTGGCCCACACACTCCACATTTCTGCTCAGTTCTTTGGCCTGACTTGAAACTGTTGTGGGAAGCTATGGCTGAATGGGTCCACATGTATCCTGCTATGGTAGCTGCTTTCAAGATGACCTATTTAGCTGTATGTGTTTTTAAATATTTTGAACATATCATAATTGGTACTTGTTACGAACTTTTGACTAACCCTGAGCAAGCCAACTCTCCAAGCTCTGCAACAGCAATCCAGTTCTCAGATCTCCCTCTTTGTTTACATTTTAGAACATGTTTTACATTTAGCCTTTAAGGTGGAATTTAACTAATCTGTATTCAGTCTACACCAAGCAGTACACCCTACACCGTGCAGTGTTTCATCTGTTCAGATGCCATTCTTTCTACACAAGTGTTTTGGAAGTAATTTGAATTGTGGAGGTAGTTCCTTCCAGGAGACTTGGTATTGGAAAGACAACAGTCTGCTCAAAGGACAACTAATCTACTCCACGTTTAAGTCCCACAGATATTTTATGTCTTCTGCATAGCCATATATTTTGCAAGACTGTCATATTCTTGCACAAATGATAAAATGTCAAACCTTGCTGATGAGTTTCCTCCATTCAGTGGCCTTCAGTCTAGGGAAAATGTGCAGATTTATAATCTGAGCTGTAATCCTAAATCTTCTGCTGCTGTATTTATTATTTCAGGGAACCTGCCTACAGTCCTTATCTTACCTTAGGGAGGCAACTATAACTCTCCTGTTTTACATATTAGAGACTGAAGGGCCTGGATCCAGTTAGTGGATAACAAACAGGATATAAAAGTCTGGTTTCTAAACAACAGAAATATATTCCACCTGTTGCACCGCAATGTCCTTCAAATACATTACTGCATACGATGCCTTTGTCTAAGGCATTGTAATGAGGATACAGACATTGATATCAACAGTGGTGTGTGAACATATAAGCATGAATTCTTGATATGATTTAGACTTCTGCCTTTAACAAACATACTGATAGCAGATTATGCTTCTCTTACTTCCCAGGATAGTCTTAGGTTGAGTAATTGTAGCAACTAGCTAAGGTACAATTACTGCTGCTTCCATTTCTCAGGAAGTGGTGTTTGCACAATTAATGGTCTCTGATATGTTATGTCCATTTTCATGGACATTTGCATACCAAAACCTTTAAAGCAGCTATCAGTCAGAAAGCCCTGCTTAATCTCACGGAGAAGCCTTTATCCTCCCTCCTCCACAGTTAGATCAGGGCACATACTCTGAATATGCTGCCTGGGAGCTTTCAGTTGAGGGCTTTGTCTCCCTATGAAGCAGTATCTCTCTATGAACTGGTGCAGAAGGCTCGGTGTCAATGTGCTGGCTTGCAAAAAATGAGATCTCAGCCCTCTAGGCTTAAGCAGCAACTGGATTACACTTTTGAGGGTGGAAAAATCTCTGTGCCTAAAGCGACTGATGAATATCTCAAGAACCTTTGAGGACCTGAATTTTATTTCCTCAGTGTTAATAACTGTAATCCCTTCATCTTCTGGTGTGCTGCAACATTTACTCTATTTATTTCACTCTGCTTAAGCACTGAAGTTTTGGTGCACAGCCATGAGAGCTAGAAGTGTTTAGTTTTAATTGAAAACTGAGGTTCAAATGAAACCATGTGGTCCCTGATTGCCAGAGTCGTAGGTACATTGTTGCTGAGTTTGTGCTCTGACCACGGATGCATCAGTAACTCCGTGGGTGGAATCTCACACAGTCAGGACCTGTCATCATCTATTGGACATAGCCAGAATGAAGCAGATTTAAGTTCTTAGAATTTTGCTAAGGTTATTTTTGTTGTTTTCATAGAGTTTATTTCAGTTTTCAGTTGGGGCTATGAAGTATTTTATGAAGGAAGAGCAAAAAAAACCCCCAAAACATGGCGACAAGGCACTCTTAACGGGAAGGAGTTCACTGCAACCAGAAATACCAATACATACTGTTTAGTGTCACAGGTGAGCCATATGGAGAGAAGAAATGCAGTGGCTGTCCTTGTTGCTGGATGCCACCCATGCAATGATGGAGTTAAAGGTACTCACGCAGGGGCCTGGATCTAGTAATTTTTCAGTACTTGTCAAACTGGAATTGTTCTAGCTGAAGTAGGACATGGCAGATGCAGTGTCAGCATTGGACGAGGTAGCTGGTAGAGCAGTGCCATAAGAGATGCTGCAGTGGTAGCAGAGAAACCAGCAGTAAGTGAGAAGGTCTGGAGCAGATGCAGAGACCTGACAAGAGGCAGTGGTGGGGTGGAGTTAATGCAGGCACGGCGCTGGCACTGCCCGCTCTCTTGCAGACCTGCCTAAGTGAAATGTGGGAAGAACCTCATCCCTTGCGTGGCTGTGGGAGTGAACACAGTCAACGAGGTGAAATAAAGGACTGCAAGGCTGAGTGCTCCTCATTTGTTATTTGTAAGAGGATGATGTGCTTTTCCAGTGTACTGCTTGGTTCCTTTCTCCCCTAATAAACTAGTTATTCCTTGCTTTGTACATCAACATGATATTTGAAGAAATAAACTTATTGCCTCTTAATGACACTGAGGCATAGCACTTGTTTTCTGTTATTCTAGGTGGGAACTATTGCTGGTGATAGCTGCATTTGATGATATTTTTAAAGAACTTTTATGTTGGCGGCAGCACCTGGCAAACTAAACTAAAGATCCTAAGACAGAATATACACAGTCATAGTTTGGGTGCTGACATACATACTGTCCTCTGAGCAACGTCCTGTGAGAAGAGACTGTCGACAAAGATTATTATTGAGGAACAGATTATTTTAATGCCACTGTATAAAAATAATTTAAATAACTTCTTCTGAAATGACTTCTTTTTCTGAAAGTTATATAGTTTTGCCAAAATACCTTTCCTATAAGCAATGCTATGATATTGTTAGTGCTTGCAGTTTTTCAAGCGAAATCTTATTCTGGGAGATGATTTGTAGCAGTCCCCTTTCCTTATTCAATACGTCTGTTGCCATATTTATCAAGGTGATAGCTGCAGTTACTAAAGACTAAACCAGATCTTGGGCACTGTGGTTTCTATTAACATTGCAAAACCAGCAGAGCTGACGCGAAGATGTGTATTCTCTCTTCTCATGTGCATTGCCTAGAGACTTACTGACTGGTCATTGAGAATTTCTGACAGTTGTGCCAAAAACCCGGGGGATACAGAAGAGTGTAGGTGACGCTGAGGGCTCAGTTTGTTCTGATGATTTTCTGTTGCTGTGAGCAATTTGCAAACTGGCAGGTAAGTTTGGAGGGATGGCCATTAAAAACAATAACATCTTGTAAATTATAAAGAATATAGTGGCACGCAACACATGTGGAGTATTAAGATTTTGTTTTTATAGGCACTTTTTGAAACAGCCCTACATTATATGGGCTTGTTTGAAAGCTCTGTGTGTAGTAAATCACAGCACATTGAAATAGCTGTCTTAGAAATGAGAAAAGTTGGCTTGATTGAGCCAGGATTTGAACATATAGTTCCAGACAGTAGAAACAGTTGACAACAGCTTGGCATCCAGATACTGTCTTTCATCTAAAGATCTAAAAGAGCTTTTAAAAATGTCTAATTACAGCATAATGGGTTCACATTTTGTATCAAGGATTATCAAAGTACAAAAAATACACAGCTATAATTTTCAGGTTCAGATTTCCATTGTTGGGTACTTACATTGATATTATACTTCATGTTATTGATCTAAATATGGGCTCAGATGGCAGCTTGCATTCAGTTTTGAAAATATCTGATTTCCAGGCCCAAAGATGAAAAGGCAGAATTTTTGATGAGCTTATAGAACATTTAAAAGCCTAAATTATTTTGTTTCTCCCTGGGATTTGTGCTCTTAAATTTCATATTTGCTTTTGATAGTTTGTCTCTGATTTCATCCTTTAGTTGCCAGCTAACACATCTCTCTGTTGCTTACGCTAATATTAAGGAACCTTCTTCAGAAGCAGAGCAACTACAAAAATCATTCAGGGAACATTACAGGAGCAATAACTAGGAAGCAAAAAGAAGTCATAATTCTTAGTTAAGCATGTAGTGCTGCTGCAGTGTTGGTGTGTACCTAACATTTCCTCTGAAATGAAGTATTTTAGGTGAGCAAGAGTTCACATCCTGCTGGGGAAAGGGATTATGAGATATATACCTCTTAATTAAGGGAACACAGTTTCACTAATACAGCTGGCAGTGGGGTTAGATGACTCATGGATCTAATCCTTTCCTTTTGATAGTGTGGACAGATAGAAATTTAAGATGAACAGAGTGACCTATGAAATCTCTCTACTTTGCTTACACACTTTGTCCAGTTTAAATCTAAGTGCTGTCATGTTAATTTTATGGTATTGTTTCATCCCAAAAGACCATGAAGTACAGTTTTTAATATTTTAAATTTTTTTGATATTTCTAAAATTCAGAAATCTAGTTCCTCAGGACTTGCCAGCTTCCATACCTTTTCCTATATATGGGAAAAATACTTGTGGGAATTAAAGTCTACCTTCTCCCAGTGGTCCTTAGTTATCAAAAACCCTGTTAGAACCACAGGCAAGTGAGTGATACACAGAGTGGCCCTGTAGCTATACGGTGGCGTGCAGAGCTGGGGCTGGCTTCTTTGTTTGTTATTGGATTTGAGTAACTGCAAAGATGGCATATTTTTGTTTCACCTTCTCTGGTCTCATGCCAAGAACAGATTGGAGAATCTGGGCATGACTTGTACAGCACCATTTACTTATGTGTAATTGTTCATTGCACCACATAGTCCCTTCTCAGTTAAATGTTTAAGCAATTGGTTGTTACAGATGCCTAGATTCATTGCTTTCTGCTATCTTTACTTTTGATTAATATAGTAATAAAATCCTTATCTGCATGGATTGTGCAAATCCTAAAGAGGCAAAAAAGCAATCCTTCTTCCACTGCTTATTTAGTTTGTAAACCCCACTACAGTCCTGGCCTCTGTTTAACACAGTGCTTGTTTCCAGTGCAACTTAAATGGTTGAGAGTAATAATTACACATAAAAACATACAGATGTCCTCACTCTGAACAAAAGCCATAAGTATATCAAATGGCAAACCTTATCCCAACTCTTACTAGACTTCTATTTTTCCTGAATGCCTGAAGAAACAGAAAGATCTTGTGAATCCTCTGATGATTATTAAATGAGCTAACCTATGTATACTATCTTCTCAGACTATTACTTCAGAAATATTTTGCATGCTCCAAGACTCTACGTTGATACATATAAAATTACAATAACAGCTGCCTGACATGATATTATTCTAGGAATACTGCATGACTGTGTAAATAAAGATTGTATGATAATGGCCATTCTCATTCTTTCTATACTGAGGTGAAAAATGAAAAAAATGGATGAATAGAGCAGTACAAATTTGAGTTCTTGTTGTGAAGCTGAGCTACTTAATTCTTCAGTTCAGTTCTAGTTCACGTGCCACTGTGACTGAAGCTATTTCAGTTCACTTAAATAAAATAGCAAAATAATCATTCAAGTTCAGCTATGATTTGAGGAAAATCTCCTGCTCCCTGGTTACAGGATGATTTAGGCATGCATAAGTAATCAAATAATTACCAATTGAATATAGGTCAAATTGCTAGCAGGTTCTGAAATTTCAATTAACTTTACAGACATTTTAAAATTTGTTCAGAAATTTGTATCAGGGGTGAATTTCCTACAGATTTCTTCAAGTATTGTTCACTATTGCATAGTTTTAAATTATTATTAGTTTAGAAATTAGAGGGTACATACGCAACTATTGGATCATTTTAAGGTCACATGATATCAGGAGAAAGAAACTTTATCAAATGTTATTTGTCTGAACAACTTCTGCACCCACAAATTAGAATAGAGCTTGGACCTTTGTTTAAACAAAGATTTAAACTTTATCTCCCCCTTTTGAGCATTTCAGGTGTTATGAACACTGTCATTAATATTTTTACATATAATCATCAAATTAACACATTAATTCGCATTTGGCCCATAATTCAGAGATTATGCTATTTTACATTGAAAAACTTAATCCCACAACAAGGTTTGAGTCCTGCTTTCAAAAGTGACTTCAGGTCAGGCTTTTCAAGTCTTTGGTGAATTTATGCTCTTCAGTGAGCAAAGTAACACCTAATTTTGACTGGCTAACTGCCTGTCAGATTCTCAATTCTGAATTACAGATTTCCTGCAGAGTATATTAAAGACCTGGCAAAAGATTTGCAGAAAAGAGATATATGGGGAGCCACGTAGACTACCATGGGGTGAGATGAAAAGGGGCTGGGACACTCTTGCTCTCTGCTGAAATTCAAGCTGTGTCTTCTTTTAATCTACCTCTAGGCTTCTGATACTATGCAATTTTCTCACACTGCTCCTAAATTTCCTATTTCCCTTCCCACACTGCTAAGTTAGATTCAGTCTCTTGCTACGTAGCCTGAGCAGTGGCAGAGTATGTTTGACCTCTTCAGGTGAGCGGTGTGTTTTTCAGTCCAAGTTAAAAGCCCTGCTTCTGAGACCTGAGCGAGACCTGAGCCGGTGGTCTGAGCAGTCTGCCAGCTTATGCAGGTGCAGTCACAAACAAAACATCAACTTCTCGTGTCTCTGTGAATAGGGAAGGAGGAAACTGGGAATGTTTTGGATGATCCTGCTCTGAAGGAGAAAGGAGATTAGGATTTGGCAGAGAAACGGAGATTATTTTAAATCAGGTCATGGAAGCACATAAAAGTTGTATTGGGAACTTTTTTTTTTTCCAAATATGCTATACATTTTTGGATCAAAAAGAAGAAGACCCATTTAATAACTGAATGCCTGTAATTCAATTGTAGGTGTCTCACTTGGAATGTAGGATGGACCAGTTCTAGTCTTTCAGCCAGATCAGAGAAAAGTAGACCTGGTTGGAGTCCAGAAGTTGAGTGCAAGTGCCCACATTGCCAATGGCACAGGCAGTCCTGAACAATGATTCTGACATTTTTGGCTCAAAACTGGGAAAGATCTTGTAGTTGTGTGATGTGGAATTGAAAATATATCTTAAGTTCTGACAGGATTCGCTACATGGGGAAACTTTTTTTGACATAGTTTCATCGTAGGTGTGGCTGATGTGGCTTTCAAACTCTACATGATAAAGAAATACTTCTTTGACAGGTGTAAGACAATTTTTTGGTAAGACTTAGGTTCTTAATAGTCACATTTTTAGACTTAATACCTAAACATTTGATTACGAGCCTACGGGGTTCTTACTGACTTCAGTTCCCAAGTCAGAGGACACAAGTCGAGAGTGTCAATTGAAATGGTAAGGGACTGTGGTGTGTCACAAACTGTTAGTATTTCTTTGATTAAACTATAGTCTAGTATGTTCTCTCTTACTGAATCTCCAATTCTTCATTTCAGTTATTAATTTCTTAATTTCCTACTGTTACCGATCATTGTAGTTGTCCTTATTCAGCAGTGTGTTTTGATGGAGGTTTTTCAGAAATAGCTCTATACTTATAGATATATATTATATATTTATAGGTCTATATAAAACACTCTTAGGGAAAGCCAAGTGACTGCAATGATTGATTCATTGATTCATTTCAATGTGTGTCAAAAGCTTTAATAGTAAATGATGCTTAAACAGATGCCTGTCTCAAGGCCTGAACTTCTTAAGGTGATGGGCCTGTATAACTGTACTGGTTTGGAACCCATGTCCTTGCAAACAAGACATAACTTTTTTCCCCCAAAACTGTGGTGTTTTAAAGCTGCATATAAAGACTACTTTTCTTATTTTGAGTGGGCTGACATGATGCAAACTTTATTTAACACGTCTAGATCCCAGAAGACACGATATAGGGAATCACTTTAGCGATAAGCCTTGGGAGGGTTCGAGACAGTTTTATCAGCAAGGCCAAAGCCAGGAGCAGCAAAGGGACAGACAGACAAAGACAAATTGCTAGGTTTGTGTGTTTCTAAATAAATAAATACATTAAATGCCTGAATATAAACATATGCTTATAATATTCAGAAATATTAATCACACAAATATACAAATAGGAGCAGTTTATGATGGGAGATACAATGGCAAACACACATGGTAAGGAGGCAATTGAGTTAAAAATGGCTCACCTTTGAAAAAGGAGATGGAACAGTTGAACTTGAGTTTCTGGATTTCAGTAGTATTCCTCATTTTTTGCCTACTAAATGCAGTTTGAGCATTGTCACTTCCTAATGGTATTAGTGTGTGCACAATAGTATGTTTGGGGACACCTACGCAGTTCCATCCTTCAGTCAGGACAGACAGAAAATTAGCATGGGTTTTTAAAAACCCTGGCTATGTATGTCAGTCAGTGGAAAATTTAAGCATCAGAGAAAAATTACCAGCCAAAGGATATATCAGGCTTGGAAAGATGATTTTTAAAAAAAAAAAATAATGAATAGTCATAATAGAGTAGGAATATTCGTTGCTAACAATGACATTTATTGGTAGAAATGTGAAGTCCTTTTTGCCTCAGTGTTTGAATACCTCATAACTGTTGGAGATGAAGGTGGGACCTGAGGTGGGAAGTTAATTATCCCAGCTCACTGTTTCTTGTTTTGAACTGACCAGCAATGATTTCTTCTGGAGAGCGAACCCAGGCAAGTTATATAAAGGTGTGGATCCATTTTTTTCTGTGTCTCTACCTAAATTTTAGTGCTCTTACAGGGATACTGATACTCAAAATAACATGCTATTATAATATTCCCCTCTTACTAATCTCTCACTAAAATAAATAATAGAAATATTTTATTTCTCTCTAGAAAGCCCTTTGCTGGCTTCTTCTAAACTCTAAAAACACTTACTGTCCCTTGATACTGATGTTCCAGACAGAGCTATTAGTGCTGGGTCTCCATACACAGAAATTGAATTCACAGGCTCGATGTTTTAAGACTTCAAAGAGCTGAAGGGGTAGAGAGAGGCTGGCATAAAATAGTATACTTTTCTCAATTTCACTTTGGGGAAATTAAATAAACATTTACAAATAAAATCATGAAAGCATTTTTTTTAAAATGAGGTCTATAAGCATTAGCTGTTCATTATATTATCCCACTTGCAAATTGCAGTGAAGAACTATTTGTCTTCCATGAGTGTGATGGCAAGGCTTAATTTAATGTTTGTTAGGAAGTCTTGGATCCTTGGAGAGAAGTTATGAGAGGAGTATGCAGTATCATTATCATAATTTTATGCATAATAATATTCTGTCTTTTCTTTTATTGGGGGAACAATGACTCAGTCTCAACATCCTCCATCCTTCACAGAAGAGGTCAAAGCTAATTGTTATCTCTCTATTTACTGGCTAGAGAAGCAGAGATTTCTTTTGCTGCATTCAACATTACACAAGAAGTAAATGACTGAGCAAGAAATGAAGCTGGCAAGAAATAAGGCACATACAGTGAGCACTTGAAATCTTACAGATGTAGCTGTTTACAAGAGTACCTCCTGCTACTGTTTTCTTAGCAATGTTTTTGTTGCTAATGGGTTGAGCGCAGAAAGAGGTTACAAATGCTAATGTTAGTTTTGTGCTCTCCTTGATGCCTTGCAGAAGGACCAATAGGGGGGTGCTTTGTTTTGTTTGAAATTGTTTCCTTCGGCTTTGCAAATAGAAAAGAGAGATGAATATGCCATCTTCTGAAGATTTAGGGGCAGCCTGCCTTGACTTTTTTCTGATTTGAAAAGGTGATTGCACTGAGCCTTTAGCATGGCTCTTTAACAATGTTATCAAAAAAACTTTTGAACAACATGATTAAAATTTACCGCTGTCAGTCACTTTCTAAATGTTTGTTGCCTGGACTGCTGTGATACTATTTTTTAATTGCCTGTCTGGTATTTTCACATGGTTTTCTAGGTTACAGAAATCCAGATTTCCTCACCTACAATTCTGTGGCACACCTTAGGTCTTTCTTTTTAATAATGGGAAGGGAGAGAATATGACTGTTTTTTCCATTGATAGGTTAATTTTAAGAGTATTCACTTTCACTTTGTATCATACTAGGTCTTTTAACTGGCTATAAATCCGGTAGTCTTGGGCTTAACAAGGTCATATTTTGAGTACTGAATATGTACAGTCAAAAAAAGGAGAAAATAGGGCATCACTTTAGCGATAAGCCTCAGGAGGGTTCGAGAACAAATTTTCAGGTGCAACGTTTGCACTTCCTCTTATAAGCGTGGGTAGCTCTCATAAAAGTGAGCTATCAATGAAATGACCTCTTGCTGGTCTATATTTATTCTCCTTTCGAGGCTTTCTCTTTGTTCTATTCAGTTTATAAGTCAAAACAAAGTGTCACACCATTGCTAACACTGCAGGTTTAACCTGCTATCTGAACATCAAGTCAGGCTTGTTCTGCTTCACTACAGTAGCACCCACAGGAAAAGGACTCTGGATCTGGAAATTATCAGGGTTTTTTGTTTATGCTTAAGACAAGTGTACATGTGACCTAGACTTCAACTTTTACTGTGCTGACACTATAGGAAACACTTCCTTTGTCAGTAAGTTGATATGTCAACACCAGAAGTAGTTACAGCAGTTATAACTGGTGGCTACTTTTTCAGATGGTTTCCTGGCCATTTTTTTAGGTACTCTAAGAGGACTGTCTAAACAGATGAAATATGACAGCTCTGGTGAGAAATGAGTTAATTCCTCAACAACCACAGTTGAGTAATTTTTTTTCCTGCAAATACCTACAGCAGAATTCAGTGTTGCATTGTTCTCATTTTGTGACAGTGACACATCTGTAGCACATTCTATACACATGTTGGCTTTCAAAAATGAAGCATGAAGCTCGTGTTATGCCCTGAGGAGCTTGCAGTAAAACTGTCACAAGACATACAATATCACATATACCTTTCCTTTACTCAATTACTATGCAAGTCTTTTGCTCATATTTACTCAGAAAAATAAGCTTCTTTGAGTCATGGAGTGATTGCAAAAGACATATGTCTTATTTTTTGAAGATCTTGTAAATCTATGAAATCTCTGGGATTAAGTTTGTTATTTGTGTCTCCCTGTGCAAGTCTGGGGAGATAAGAAGAGAAAACAGAGAGTTAGCTGCACTTGGGATTCTGGCCAGTCTTTGTGGGATGGAAAATTCCTTCCTAATTCCATATCTGACTTTAAATTTGACCCTCAGCATGTGAGCAAGATAGACCAACACAACGCACTTCAGAAAAAAAAGATCCTTTGTGTCAGAGCAGGACACTGGTGCAACTTTTCCAGGGTCCCAGTCTAGCTGCTGCCAATCAGTGAAGCTTTTGTCTTCCCTCAAGCATCCTAGAGCATGTGGGTAAACTGGGTATCCGAAAAAAGAACTGTCCTCTCCCTCCTGCAGACTGTCAACAGAAGCCTTGAAACATGAGATTTGGATGTAGAGTTCACCTCAATGCAACGCTACCAGAAAGATGAGTATGTTGAGCACAATACAGAACATCAGTGGTCCCCAGGGGAGAGTTCTAGTTTTGTATATTCTGACATTAGTGATCATTTATACATTAAAACTTTTTCATTGCTAGCTTTTGTGTTCTTCCCAGGTTTTAGCAAACCTAGTTTCATTTTACTATGTAGAGGACTGATTAAAAAATATTTAATAGTTTCAGAATGAGATTGATCTTTGAGTGATGTCTTTAGAAATGAGTCCACTCATTGGTATCATCCCTTTAATAAAACCTTTGAGGTCTTTCCATAAAATAGTTTTGAGTCTCTCTATTAGTTGCAATGTTTAAATTTGTACAGTCATATGCATTGGAGAAGTCCACGTTGTGGTCTATACAGTTGCTTTTTTCTCAAGTCAGCATCTCATAAAAAGAACTGGGATTTTTTGACAAGATGGTTCACATTAATTGTATTTTATCTTCATTGATTTTTAGAAAGAATGCTGACTTAACTCATTTCATTATTGTATCCAAATTGATATGGGGTATGACACTTATAATTTTCTGGGTCTTGCTTCTTTACTAGTTATTTAAGATCTAGATACACTTGTAGCTCTCTCACCCTTTGGAATTTTCCCAGTTTTCCATGAGTTGTTCAGTATCAACACTAGTGGTTCGGAGAACTCCTCATTGAGTTTATGTAAGACTCCAGGCCTGTTGATTTGAAAACATTTAATTTTAGCAGATCTCATCTCACATCTCCTTTTATTACCTACAGTGAATTTTGTTGTGCTGACGTAATATGGGATGATACATTCGCCAGCTTCATTCCAAGGACAAAACAATGTGCGAAGGACAAAATGTTTATTGGATATTTCCGCCTTTTTTGGATTGTCATTTACAGTTTTATCACTCACATCTAGCAGCAGGCTCATGGCCAGTCTCAAGCTTTTTTCTAATATTTATAAAAACATCTGTTTTTCCTCTTTACCTTTGTTAACTATTAGTACTTTCTTGATCTTATTAACTTCCCTTATATGTTTCCTGCATAATATTGTAACTTAGAAATTGTTATTAACTTTTACTTTCCCCTTTCTTGTATGCTGCAAGTAGATGATTTTTAACATGTTTTATTGCTGTCTTTTATCCCAGACAGTTTCTGGTCTCATGTAATTATTTTTGTGCTTTGAAGTGCATTTTTGACCCTTGATTGGATAGGCTTAACACTTTATTTTACGTTTGCCATTTGATTTTACACTGCCAGTCAATTGAACTGGCAGTTGTTGTAAACTTTCAAAATTTGTCCTATTTAAAGCTCCAAACCTGCATTTTGGAACCAGTCCTCTTATTGACTGATACCACATTCTGCTTGTGTATTTTGATTGTAACCACATCACCAGTACCTAGGCAATTGCTAGTTTGAGGAAAGCAGAGCTAGGTTGACTCCATCAGAAACAAGTCCATGGCTGAGCTCTTTGAGTTTCCATGGGGAAACTTTATGTTACCATTAGAGCCCCAGGAAACTTAACTGTTGTTCTTTTACTGTCCACTTGACAGGTACAGCACATACTCTTAGTAGGAGCACATGCTACCCCTTCTATTGTGCTAGTGGAAATGTTTATAATGCTATAAATAAAAGCACAAAAAAATTAATCAAATTTTTTAAATGTCACCAATGAAGGTGTATTCTGATATACAGCAGGGTCTTCTGGAAGTTGTATCAGCCAAAGATTTATTCTTGGAACTTGCAACACCAGACTGAAAAAAGCACAGGATGGAGTATTGTGTACCAATCCCCAGGGCAGAGAGGTAAAATGGATATAGGTTGTCCTTTGCACACTGGCAAGTATAACTTTCATGCTCACTTTTGTTACTTCAATGCCGTATGAGCAGTCTTGATTCCAGCTTAAGGAGGCCCCACCTGAGATGTTATAGGGCTACCTGGGAGAAAAGTCAGTCAGTTAAATACCTGGGAACTTGTTGATAATGATGAAAGCCCATGAAAAAAGGACTGTCAGAAGGGAAGGCTGTCCTTTTCGGGGATTATCTTTTGTTGAAGGGGAATCCATTGACCTTACACTTGTGTTGTTGCTGGAGAACAGATACCTAAATAAAGAGGTTCCTCACTTTTTGAAACTTAAAAATGGTTTCCTCTCTCCAGTTCTTTTTCTGAGATTTGCTAAGGACAGAGATAGCATTTTGGTTTTTGCAGGGTTTATAGGCTGACAGGAAATGTTACAGGAGTAGCTCAAGAGAGAGCAGGGTGGTTTTCCTTTGGTAGGGAGCAAAACTCTTCCCAACAGAGGGGAAAGTATGGCTAAGAAATGGTGAACGAACGTTCATGTTAATGGCACAAGCTGGCAAAGGATTTCTTCCATTTCTGTGCCCGGAATAGTGACTCTTGTCACTCACCTTTCCTTATTTCCCCTCCCACATAGCTAATGAAAGCACCCATTAACTCTGCCCCTACCAAGAACCATGCAGGGATGAAGTGAAGCCGTGTGGACAGGGGGCTGACTCCCATGGAGAACATTACTGGAGGTGAAACACACATCCCAGTCTGGCCCTCACCTGATATTTCATTCGTTTTCCGAATTAATCCTGACAGCAGCACAACTAGACAGCATAACGCCCTGGTACAAATTTACATATGTAAATATCTAGTCACGGTAAAAAAATATCATGGTTGTTTTTTTTTTTCTTTTCTATTCTTCTCTCTTTCCACTTGCTTAAATAAGCACAGCAGCGCTGGTTTTTTTTGTTTTTTTATCATGCTCCTGCTCCTGCATTTTTCCAACCCAATTAGGCCATTACCAGGGCTAAATGAGGCATGGAGCCTCCAAAAGTCACACCGTTGTCCCGGAGATGAAGCGCATATAGCTGCAGAGTTGGCAGGCAGGAGAGGTGGCTGGGGCTCA